>JANBXA010000732.1:9835000-10032500 GCA_030556225.1 Cricetiscus sungorus
TCCCCTTTCTCTGGTTTTCACCATTTCTTGTCTATTTAATCGGTTATTTATGCTCATCTATCATACAATAGATGCACATAACATGCTTTGCAAAGTGAGCAAACCGCATTTAAAGGATACATTGCCCTAGTCATGTAGGAGAGATAGCTGTGGAGATCCTTGACAGGTAAATCAGAAGACAAAAATGTACACATGTATTATATAAGACATGGCACACGATGGGTTCAGAAAAAAAGGCCCCCAATGGGGTGATAATGGGTGCTTCTGTGCTTAGGTTTGGTGATGCGGGCAGCTGTGACGTAGTGACACTGGATAAGAGGTACAGAGGGGAGGGGACACAGCAAGAGCAGTGCATACACAGCCTGCCTGGCACCTGTGTCTTCATCCCTGGTATAGAAAGGACTCCTACAGGGTGAGGACCATGGGAACATTTATGCAAAGTCAGAAAGGTCTTTCTCAGCCTGCTTCATGCAAGAAGGTAGGAAGTCACCAACTGGCATGCCAACAAGGCCCCACCTCTAGATAGAAGCAACGCTACGGGCAGTTCACGGTTGCTAAGGGAGCAAGAATCAGATTTTCCTTTCTTTTATCGGTCTGAAGGATAAGACCACAATTATAAGGAATCAGCTTTAACACATGTGTAAATAGGGGATACAGTAGGAGAATATATGTTTATATACACACACATATATATGCATATATAAAATATCATGTAACAGAACAAATGCAGAAGTATTATAAACATACCACATATTAAATATATAAATGCATATCAGGAATAAAGACAGATGAAGAGGTCACAGTGTTGGGGAGAGAGGTAAAAAAGTGGAGAGAGGAGTGGGTAGGAAGGATGAAGTACAGTATACTTGTGTATAAAATTCTGACATAAAGATACTTTAAAATAAGCAAATAAAAAACAGTTCTATAGCAAAGAAGAAAAAGGGGAAGGAAGGAAGGAAGGAAGGAGGAAGGAGGGAAGTAAGGAGGGAAGAAAGGAAGGAAAGAGGGAAGGAAGGAGGGAAGAAAGGAAGGAAAGAAGGAAGAGGGAGGGAGGGAGGAAGGGAGGAAGAGGGAGGGAGGGAGGAAGGGAGGAAGGGAGGAAGAGGGAGGGAGGGAGGAAGGGAGGAAGGGAGGAAGAGGGAGGGAGGGAGGAAGGGAGGAAGGAAGGAGGGAAGGAAGGAAGGGAGGGAAGAAAGGGAGGGAGGGAGGAAGGAAGGAAGGAAGGAAGGAGGGAAGGAGGGAAGGAAGGAAGAAAGGAGGGAAGGAAGGAAGAAAGGAAGGGAGGGAGGGAGGGAGGAAGGAAGGAAGGAAGGAAGGAAGGAGGGAAGGAGGGAAGGAAGGAAGGAAGAAAGGAGGGAAGGAAGGAAGAAAGGAAGGAAGGGAGGGAGGGAGGGAGAGCTGCAAAGACTAATGGGCTGAGTAAAGCTACAGTGATGTGGAGAGATAGGGATGTTCAGGCCCAGAGGTTAATTGCCTATCTCTGACTAGCTTTGGCCACTAAATAACCATTCCTTGCCGATCTTTGTATTGGAAATAACACCCTGTGACTAATAGATAAAGTCCTCTCGGAGTCTATTGACTTAGTAGAACCATTGGCTTCCACCAAACAGAAAGCTAAGAACATTCGAGCCCCACAGGAAAGCTTCCCCCATCTTGCTGTATCTGATGTATTTTAAACTTGCCTTGATTTACGACCTTCTTTATTCTGGCAAATTATAAAACGCACTGGAACTGCTTCCACAGTGAAATTTGAGGTAACCTAAATCTGTATTTCGGGGCCATGATCACTCAAACTTGGTTCCTGAATAAACTATATCTTATTCCCTTTAAGATGAGAGCTGTGGTTGTGGTTATTATTATTATTATTATTATTATTATTATTATTATTATTTCACATTAACAGTGATGTTGTATCCTCCCATTGATCTCTACTCATTTATTGAGGTAGGTCTCTCACTTGAACACAAAGCTTTTCAAATCCACTGGTTTGCCTCACCACTTTGCCACAGGGATGGAGTCTCTGAGATGACAGGTAGCAAGTACGGGTGTCCTGTTATATGCATTCTGAACTCACGTCCTCACACAGACAGGAAACAACTTTATCCACAGAGCCATCTTCCCACCCATTGAGTTTCTTTTTGACCAAAATTGTGCCCAGACTCCTCATCCCACCAAAGCCCTATTGTCAGGTATGTCTGTGATGAGCCAACATTGGGCAAGAATTATTGTCCAAGTGACACTGATCAAAGCCTACCATTTCCTGTATGTAATCATCCTTCTTAGCCATCTCAACTCAATATGCACACCTTGACCTGTCTTCAGTGAGATCTGTCCAGTCAGCTTGTTCTGCTACCTCTCATACTTTTCTCCTAAGACTCTCCACCCTATTCTCTGGTGCAAATTCCTACATGTTGATTATATGTGGAGCTGATCCAGACCTGCACTGAGGTCTTGTCACCCACTGTGCCCATTCCACCTCTGGTGGCATGTTGACAAATAACCAATATACCCTGCTCCCAGTATCTGCATGTCACTGCTTCCATTTGAAAATTGGAACCTTGGAAATCTTTCTCTGTTCATAAATACACAAAAGTCTTAGAAACAGCACTCACAAGCTGCACTTTGGTGGGGTTTTGTTGTCGTTGTCGCTTGCTTGTCTTGAGACAGGACCTTGCTATGTTTCCCAAGCTGGCCTCAAAGTCCCAAGTTCAAACAACCCTCCTGATTTGGCATTCCTAGTAACCAGGATCTGCAGCATGCACAACACTTGGCGTTGTGT
Organism: Cricetiscus sungorus; assembly: GCA_030556225.1. Taxonomy (NCBI): domain Eukaryota; kingdom Metazoa; phylum Chordata; class Mammalia; order Rodentia; family Cricetidae; genus Cricetiscus; species Cricetiscus sungorus. The sequence continues at coordinate 9,837,780 of JANBXA010000732.1, forward strand.
AACATTAGAGACACACTGGAAAATTACAATCAAAGTGTGCTAAAGATCGATTTGAGTGGGCCTCAGATATGGTGGAGCCTGTTTCCTGGAGTAAGAGGTATACTTGTATAGTCCTGATTGGCAGTTCCGACAAGATGTGGGGGAGGGGCGGCTGAACAACTTTTCAGCATTGTTCACTGATAATGGGGAGGTTGATGAATTGCACCTGGTATGTTCGGGCTGATGCAAGGACAAAGCTCACAGGGCTTTAAAACAAAAAGCATTAAAAATCCCTTCCAGCTCCGGGCTCTCACTCAGGACTCGGCACATGTGCCCATCAGTGGACTCTGAGCTGTCAGGACATGTTTCAACATGGCACTGCACATGGGTTTTCTCAATCTGTTGATAGCTTTAGATGACACTAGGTATTCTTTCTTTAACCATGGCTATTATATGACTATTTTCCAAGACATAAAATGTAACTCCATAAGCATGGTTATTTGGGGGTATGTCTTGGTGTTTCTATTGTGTGACAAGACATCACAACCATGGCAACTCTTATAAAGAAAGAGATTTAATTGGTACAGAAGTTTAGTTCATTGTTATCTTGGCAGGAAGTATGGGGATATACAGGCAGTGCTGGAGAGGTACTGAGAGTTCTACTTCTGACTGGTGGGCATGAGAGAGAGAGAGAGAGAGAGAGAGAGAGAGAGAGAGAGAGAGAGAGAGAGAGAGAGAGAGAGAGAGAGAGAGAGAGAGAGAGATATGCTTTCTCCATCAAGGCCATTCCCTATTAGCCTATAGGCCTATTTTCATTCAAACCACCACGGGCTATATTGAAACTCTTTAAAGATAGTATAGAATACTGCCCAGCCTCTACCATCAACAAAACATGCAGCAAACTTGCAAGTATTGCTGGGGAGTGACCTGCAAAGGCCCCTTTGGAATACAAAGGTAGCACAACTTTCTAGAATTACTGTGCAAAAATAAGGCAAGCGAGGGGTTAGGTCAGGAAACGCATTCTTGGGGCTGGGGGGGAGTGCTATGACTGCAAACAAGAACGAAAATTACATCGATAGAATACAGAGAGAGAGAGAGAGAGAGAGAGAGAGAGAGAGAGAGAGAGAGAGAGAGAGAGAGATCACGTTAAATATACAGACTCAGAGCACCCAGAAATAGAAGAAACCCAAAACTACGGATACAGAAATTTATCAGCAGCTGCCAAGAGTTTGAGGAGAGGAATTAATATGGGGAGAGGAGAGGGGAGCTGGAGGAGCTAAATGATACCACATAATGTGACAAGAGTAGACACATGTCATGACAATCCTCAAAACCTACAGGATGACACAAAAGACAGCCCTGGTGGGAAAGAGGGCAGAGCTAATTAATGAGAAGAGAGGAACTGGAACACGCATTCCCTGGGACTCGGCATGCAGGGACAGAGGACTACATGGGCATGGCAACCCTGCACCTTCAGCTCAGGTTTCCTAAACTCTAAGTCTAGGACTTTCTAAAAGCACCTATCTCTTGGAATACTTTTCAGTAAGAGCATCTTCTTTAACTCTAATTTGCCACAAACTGAAGCCTAGCAACAGAGAAACAGTAAATCTGGGCGTATATAACCGTAGAATTTTGTGTACATATGAAAATAATTTTTTAGAGAAAGCTAGAGGCAATGAAAATTGCTCAGTGGAGAAAGCAGCAGAAAGGAAAGTCAAGGAATCTCCTACCTCCCCAGCCTCATTTTCACTTATCTTCCCATGAGCATTTTCCCTGCCAACAATGATGTAAACCGTGATCATTTTACTCATGAAAAGCTGGGAAGGGCGAAGTTAAAATAGTGATACCAAACTCTGAAAATAAGACCTAAGATCAAATAATTTTACCATGAGAAAAGGAAGTTTCTGTACTGGGACAAAGGTACCGATTCGAATGCCAGATACATAAGGGAAAAGCTGACAGGCATGAATGGGGGCTATCGTCACCAACTGCTACAGCTGAGCACAGGACCCTTGCGGCTCAGCTGTGCCTGACAGATTAGGAAGAAAAGGCCAGGGGACATGAAGGTGGGAAGACGCATTCTGACACAGCATGATGGATGATTTAACACTCTCAGTTTCTTCCTGTGGATGCAAGGTAGCTTCACCCTCCTGCCACCACGGTGGAGTGTGCCGTTGAACTGCTAGCCGAGCCAAGCCCTTCCTTCCCAGAATATTGCTTTTCTCAGCCAGCAACCGTAAAGCCACCATGTGGTAATTTAGACATCTGTATTCCCACAAGGATACGTGTCCAGAGCATTATGGACTCTAAGCCACGGAATTCAGGGATACGTAAGTGTCATCACTTCCAAGTGGGGCTCATCCCCAAATGTGAGGCAGATGTGTACAAATCAGCAGGCTAGTAGACCAAATAGATAAACCATATAACTGTAGTATGGTTTTGAAAAGGCATTTGACAACACCAAACGCCCTTGGAAATCAGACCATAGGAATCATAACGGGGACAAGGACATGGGGGGAAAGTCTACATTCCACCTATTCGTGAGATCTAAACATTTTTTTTTATTTTGCCTGATACTGGGATGCAGGACATGGCTCCTCACCACTCTGAAACCTCTTACTAGGAGAGGCAGTTAGAATAACAGAACAATTGAAACAAGTTTTTTAAGGCAGAAAGGGGAAAACACGGCCGCTTCATTGGCTATGACTAGTCTTAGCTACTTTTCTATCAAGTGATGAAACAGCGTGGCTCCAGAGGGCTAGAGTCCATGGAGATGAGTGACTGCACAGTGGCTGGAGCAGCAGAGAGCTTGCTTCCTGATCGGGCCACTCTCATTGGAATCATCACTCGACCTGATCACAGTCTATCTACGAAACAGAGAACCCCTAGAAGCACTCAGCACACAGAGCCAGGCTGCATAGCACATGGGCTCTCAATATAAACGGTCATCCTTCCCAGGCAAGAATTGAACAACTGGAGTTTGAATTAGGGATATTAATATGTACATTCACAGGAACGTCTGTAAAGTGAACTTAAGAAGAGAGGGAGGGAAGAGAGAGTGGAGAGGGAGAGAAAGAGAGAAAGGGAAGAGAGAAAAAGAGAGGAAGAGAGAGAAAGTGAAGGAGGGAGAGAAACAGAGAGAGAGAAAGAGAGAGAGGGGGAGGGAGAGAAAGAGAGGGAGGAAGAGAGAGAAAGCGAAGGAGGGAGAGAAACAGAGAGAGAAAGAGAGAGAGGGGGGAGGGAGAGAAAGAGAGGGAGGGGAGGGAGAGAAAGAGAGGGAGTGAAGAGAGAAAAAGAGAGGGAGGAAGAGAGAGAAAGCTAAGGAGGGAGAGAAAGAGAAAGAGAGAGGGGAGGGAGAGAAAGAGAGGGAGGGAAGAGAGAAAAAGAGAGGGAGGATGAGAGAGAAAGCTAAGGAGGGAGAGAAACAGAGAGAGAGAAAGAGAGAGAGGGAGGGAGGGAGAGAAAGAGAGGGAGGGAAGAGAGAAAAAGAGAGGGAGGAAGAGAGAGAAAGTGAAGGAGGGAGAGAGAGAGAGAGAGAGGGAGAGAGAGAGAGGGAGTGAAGAGAGAGAAAGAGAGGGAGGAAGAGAGAGAAAGTGAAGGAGGGAGAGAAACAAGAGAGAGAGAGAGAGAGAGAGAGAGAGAGAGAGAGAGAGAGAGAGAGAGAGAGAGCATTTTCTTGTTCTTTCAACCAGAAGGTTTAGCAGGGGTGATAATTCGGAAGCAGTTAGCACCCCCACAGCAAGACCCTAGCTCGTGATACCATTCTCCAGTGAAAGGAGCCAAGGGTCCCCAGAGAAAGCCCATTACGGGGCAGAGAAAGGACACATACAGGATGAGCCTGGGACACTGGGTTGTCTTTTAGTTCTTGAAAGTCAAGAGAAAAAAAGAAAGGGGGTAAGGGGACAGGAAGTAAAAAAAAAAACAAAAAAACCAACCATGCCATGACTTCCTGGGGAGATTTGCCAAACGTTCTTTATTCACCCAGGACAGAGAGGGTACAAAGAGACCAAATAAAAGATTCCATACAAATACAGCTTGTAGAACCCATTAACATGGGGGAAGGGTCATTTATCAGAGCATGAGTGAGTCAAATGCAGCCACGTCATCAAAAATGGCCAATCCAGCATGACTGAGAAATCTACTCAAGAGAAGCGTCTCAACCTGAGGTGCCTTCCCTAGTGACTGGACACGCACATTCCAAGGCTAGACTTGCCTTCAGCTGGAGAGAGGGTGCGGTCAGATCTCAGTGGAGGGTCTAGGGACTCATCCTCCCTTCCTTGTGCTAACAACTTCACTACCATTACCTAACCCCTGGCTGCCATTGCATAGTTCTGTTACTGTTTGTCAGGAATTTTCAGTTTCTTTGAGTTGTTGAATTGATAAGCACAAAATTTTGTGTGTTTTCTTTTTTCTTCTTCTCCTTATTACCTCCTCCAAAAAGCAGCAGCAATCCAAACTCACCCTTGATAATGATGCCACCAGGCTCTATTTTTTTTTTTTTAACATCAGATTTATTAATTGTGTTGAAAAACCATCGCTTCTTCTTATTGATTTTGCGCCACGGTTTTCCTCCTTTCGTTGCATTAATGTGTAATCTGCAGCAACTGTCTCCCTGGTAACCACAGCTATTCACCATTTCTGCTTGTTTTTAATATCCCACATGCTAAGTGATATAACACAACTTTCCTTCTGTCTGTCCGGCTTCACTTAGCATCATGTCTGCCAGGCCCATCCATGACTGCACAGGAAGCAAAATCTCCTTTTGACACTAAATAATGTTCCACTGAAAGTACAGAATGCAATTTCTTCACCCATTCATCCACTGTCAGATGCACGCCTTACTTCTGTATCATGACTAAAATGAATGTTACTGCTATGAGCATGGGGTGTAGACTTCTTTACCTCTTCTAGGAGGATAGCTTGATCTTTGGTGTCTCTATTTCAATTTCTGTGAAAACTAAAATAAATTGGCCATTGGTGAATGTACTTATGATTGTGCAAGTCCTATAGAATCTTCTAGCATGTGTCCACCTAGAATTAGCTGACCTTGCTTCTACATTTTGATCAATTTCCTTTGTGGGATTAAATACACACACACAAACAACAAAAGACGTTGGGGGAAGGAAAACAAATGTGGTACCATGCAGAAATCATTGTTTTCCTTAAACAAACAGTTTTCATTTATTTGAGATTAAAATCTCACTCTGTACCCTAGTATGTCCTTGATTGCTGGGATTCCAGGCACTCACCACCCTGCTCTGCTTTGAAACACTGGTTTCAAGGCAGGACAAACTGCTGAGTGTTCCGCAACCTGATGAGGGTTATTTTTCAGGTGAACTCAGATTTCACTAGAAGGAGAGTTTTTTTTTTTTTTCTTGCTTTAAACACCAGCAAGCAAAGAACATCTCATTTTCTGTGGCCTCTGAATATGTGGATGGTACAATAAAATTACCTTGAGTTTCCAATACCGAGCAGCGCAGTCCCACGGGGTTCCAGCTGAGTTCACCTCCATCATTAACACGAGTGCTTATTTATTTCCCATCCACCTCTAAAGAAAGCCTTCGCCACGAGAAGCAGACGTGTCAAAGACCTCTTTAAGGCAGTCAGTTAAAAGACACACTACTCTGTATTTTTAGACGTTTAAAAGAACAAGAAGGAAAGCGTGGGTTATTGTATCCTGAACTATTGATATTGGTCATTTCAGGTGGGTGGGAGAGGCTAGGAATGTAAAGAGGAAATAATCGCCTATAATAAACTACCCTGTTAGGTACTTGTTACAATTATTGTGTAAAATGTATGTGGCTTTTTTTTCTTTTTTAATGCAAAAGAAGAAAGACTTACAGTGAGTGGAGTGAAATTACTCTTGCTTTATTCTCCGTGCTCCCTGCCCACATGTCAGTATTTATAAATGGTTTTACTCTTTCTATTTACCTTGCTACAGGGGCATTCCTGTGCCATTAGGGGCCAGCAGGCTAGCTGCCCTTGGACAGTATTGCTGGGGTAGCCAGAGGTCACGGTTCGTGGATCTATAGCGTATGACTGAGTAGCTGTGTTGGTCTTAAGGCTGCAAACATTAAGTCCAGTGTGCATGGCTTTGCTAGTATCTGAAGCAAAGAGAAGTCAGTCCTGAGAAGCTGAGCGTGTGTGCGAGGCAAGACATCCGAACAGATTCACTGTGCCCCTGAGTGGCCTGGAGAGAGCCTGACTACAGAAATAAGACCATGTGACACTCAAGTATCTGACAAATGTTCAAACTCATTGAGAGTAGGAAAAACAAGGGCACGGCAAGAATCTACTTAAGAATTTAGTCTCCCTGCTTGGTAAGATCAAGGTTGCAGCTGCCCGAAAGGCAAAACTCCAAAAGAGCTGAAGGAAATGTCAGCAGAGCAGTGCATGCCGTCTCCACCGGTGGCAGCCATGCTTGCTCTTTAGAGTCTCAATATTTGAGACCTGGGTAATGCTTCAAATAAGCAGGACCCCTGGGAATTCTCCAGAGAGAAAAGTCCACACACAAGGTTTTATGTTTCAGTTGAGAAATAAGATACTAGCAGTCGCGTCTAATGAGGTGTCAATGCATTAGGGGAGGCTCTCTCATTGGGAGAAATAAGCTGGTGAGTTACAGAAACCCTGTAATTCCCGCAGACCCAACATTGCTTTTCTGAACCTCACGGCATAGACTGGCGCTCGAAACTGCATCTGTGTCATGTTGACTATAGACTAGTCATCAGTTGATGATGGGAGATGTTATTCTGTAAATATGTTTTGAATAGTGGTTAATTAATAAAGCACTGTTGGGCCAATAGGAAAGCAAGATAGGAGGGACTAGGAGACAAGGAAGAAAGAGGAAGTAGTTAGGAGGAGTCAGCATGTAGAGCCTAGAGGAAGCAAGAAGCCGGCCAACTCTCTCCGGTAAGATGAGCCACGTGGAAATCCTTAGAATAATAGAAATGGGTTAATTATTAAGACAAAGCTAGCCGGTAAACAATGATAATAAGTGGCCAACAGCTTGTATCAAATACAGAGTCTCAGCTTGTTATTGGGGGCTGGTGTGGTGGCGGGAACCGGCCGGCAGGGAAAAACGTGCTCATAACAAACTGAAGGCACCATCAGCTGACTAAATGGGCTGTCATCACTGTGGAAATCCTGTCTTGCACAAACCAGAAGGACAGGGCTGCCACAGAGTTCATTTTATAAGAGATTGTTATTATTGTATCACTGCCATCTTCAGCAGCAGCAACCTGGAATCTGGGCATTTGTCTGAGCAGGTGTCTGGGAAACCTGGCCCCCTCCTCAAAGAAAAATCTTTCCATAAGCAATTATGTCAAAACAAAGCCCAACAAAGTATTCCAAAGCTACGTACAAAGTGGGATTACATCTAAGTGGACTGGGTAGTTTTAAAGAAAAAAAAAAAAAAAAAAGGAAAAGGGTTTCACAAAACCATTTCCAAGATTTCAAGGGGTCTCTATATTTGGGGTATGTTGTTGTTGTTACTAAATCTAATAATTTTATGGACATGACCAAAGAAAATGTGAACTGGCCATTTGTCTCAGTTACTTTTTGTCACCGTCACCAAAATATCTGACATAAAATAATGGGAGGTACTGATCATTTCAGCTCACTTTCAGAAGGGTTGGCCCTATGGTGGTGGAAATGTGGTAGAAGAGGTTTTCAGCTTATGGAGAAGAGGAGGAGGAGGAGAAGGAGGAGGAGGAGGAGAAGGAGGAGGAGGAGGAGGAGGAGGAGGAGGAGGAGAAGGAGGAGGAGGAGGAGAAGAAGAAGAAGAAGAAGAAGAAGAAGAAGAAGAAGAAGAAGAAGAAGAAGAAGAAGAAGAAGAAGAAGAAAGAAGAAGAAGAAGAAGAAAGATTATGTAGAAGGCACGACGTCAGGACAAGATATGGCCCCAGCAGGTCCTCTAGCTAGGGTGGCTTTTCATGCTTGCCATAGTCTCTCAATAGGAGGATGCAGGAAGGACCGATGCAGGAAGGCACCAATCTATTGCCCAGGTCACAGTTCTCATGACCTGTTTGGTCTAGAAACAGACAGACACGCGTACAGATCACCTTCTGTCTTTTACTAGGCAATTCTTAACTCAGGCTGACACCATGACTAATCAGCACACTGCTCAAACAACTCCTATGTTCGAAGGCCATAGCGAAAGCCCAGAGCTGGGGCATGCATATGCAGTTTGGAAGGGGTCTATACTCACAGAGCCTGTGAGGACTTAGCTTCCTCCATGCAACGTGGTGATTTAAACGAGAATGTCCCACATGTGGTGATTTAAACCAGTCCCACATGGGCTCCAGCATTCAGATCCTTGGTCCCTTGCTAACAGCACAGTTGTTAGCAAGGAGGAATAGAATGTGTAGTTTAGCTGGAGGATGTATGTCACTGGGGGCGGGGGACCAAGTCTTACCATTGCTAGTGTACTTTCTACTCCCAGCCTGAGGTTCAAGATGTGATGAGCCTTCAACCCTCCGCTTACAACACTAGCTACTGTGTCTGTGGCCTACAGTCATACGTCCCTGCCAACACAGTATAGTCCCTGACCTTCTGGAACCATGAAACCACATAAATCCTTCCTTCTACACATTGCCATGGTCATGGTATTTTAACAAAGTGATAGCAAAGTAACTAATGTACATAGACGGAAGGGTGAGACACATCTTCCTTCCTTCCTTCCATCCATCTTCCTTTCTTCCTTTCTTTTTTTCTTTCTTTCTTCCTTCCTTCCTTTTTTTCCTACTAATGCTCACTTGTTCTATCACCTTGGCATATTTATTTAAAACTACTTTCACATAATAGCCTTAGTTTACTTCTTGGGTTCTCCATTCTGATTAAGGCATCTAGTTTTGAATATAGCTATGAAATACGCTTCTGAAACGTGTTAGGCTAACCACTCTAACTTTCTGCTTCTTTTCTAGATCATTTTTTACTGTTCTAGGTCTTAAATCATCCATTCACAGTTCCACACAGTTGTGTTTATGAAACTTTCAATGGGATTTTGTAGGACGTGAAGCCCACAGGTAAGCAGGTACGTCACTGTCATTACTCTGCCCAATTCCCCAATCCACAAGTGGATACACTCCCACCTACATAGGACTGTGTTGCTATCGTTTTTGTTTTGTTTTTCTGTATACAGATTCAATAGTTGTTTGTTAGGTTTATCATTGTATATATTATCTGAAGAGCAGTTGTAAATATTGTGTTATAATTTTGTTCACCATGTGTTTCCTGCGGTATGTACAAATGTGACTGAATTTGTGTGTTGTCCTTTTACCTAGACGCCTAGATGAATTCGGGAAGCTGAAGAAGCATCTTGCAGATGTCCTGTTGTTTTCATATAGCCAGTCAGGTTTAGTGCAAACTAGAACATTTTTATTTTGCCCCATCCTAATCTACATACCTGTTATGTTTTATCCTGACCTGTGCAGTGTCTAAGACATTGAGCACTGTGATGGTGAGTTTCATTAACTTGGCACAAGCTAGAGGTATCTAGAAAGATGGTATCTCAAGGAATTCCTTTCATAAAACTGCCCTGTACTCAAGTCTGTAGAACGTTTTCCTGATTAATGATTGACGTGGGAAGGCCCAGCCCTACTGTGGCCTGCGTCATCCCCAGGCAGGGGGATATATAAGAAAGCAAGAAGCTATGGTTTCTGCCTTCACATCAAAGACCTATTCTCTCCTCATGATGGATTGCAATCTCTAAGCCAAATAAACCCTTTTTCCCCCTTGTTGTTTTTTGGCCCTGGTGTTTATCACAGCAACAGAAATCAAATTACAGCAAGCATCACGTTGAAATACAACTGCTATTTCAAAAGGCTATTTTCTTGCTCTCTCATTCCTCACCACTTGCCAGTGTAGTAAGATTCTACATACTCTTCCCGATCTTGTTTAGACTTTGTTGAAAATGAATGCATTTAAGGCAGTGACTTTCCCTTCCTTACAGCGCTGTGATCGAACCCACGGCCTTAACCAGGCTATGGCAAGCATCCTACCTCCAAACCAGACCTCCTGCCCAGTCCTTACATCTTAAGGGAGAGACCCAGGCTGGCCGTGGGTTTATAATATTTGTATTGTAGCCTCCTGAGTGCTAGGATTAGGTGCAAAACTTACTTATCTTTCTTTGTAGTTGTTCTAGATGCTATCAAATGAATTACCTATAAATGTTATGAGCTGAAATGCATCGACCCCAAAACACTGGCCTGTAACCCTTAACCCTGTGACTACATTTGGGGGGAAAAAGGGCCTATAATTGGATGATGTAGTAAAGTGAGCCCATGGAATGGTTCCCAGTACAACGCAAATGTCTTGATAAGGAGAGAAAATTTGTACAAATGGGCGAACAGTGAAAATACTGATGCAGAGGCTGGTCCACGATTCACTGGTCCCAGAGAGGCTCTGCCACTGTAGGAGGGTAGAAAACTGAACTGTCAATTAGCTCATTTTCTAAATCACAGTTGTGTAAATATTCCCATCTCACACTCTGTGCTTTGAAAGAACATCTCATTTATTGTGGCATTGACACTGGAGCATTTTCTCCTTAGCCATCATACAATGGATGACTTTGGATGGTCCTTCGTCATCTGGGGCATCATATGATGACCACTAACTCCTCAGTATAGTTCCCAAAGGACTGGGTTCCTTAACAAATCTGCATTTTTCCTCCACTTTCTCTTTCCTTGGACACTGAAGTCTTTTTCTGTTTCCAGGAGGGAGGAAGGACCACAGGAGTAGGGTGCTACTAACTCTACAAAACTCTGGAAATTCAACATCTTGTCCAATATCCAGTCTTCTTTTCATTTGGCTTGAATAACTTTTCTTCTGTCATTTTGTGGTATTTTAATTCTGCCAGTGTTTTAATTACACGTAAGTGAGCAGATGCTGGCTTGTCTTGTTACCAGTGAGAGACCTTTAGTGCCAAATCCAAGAACAGACACAAGTTGTTCTAAAACAAGACTGTTGTCAATTTTATTAAATCTTTTATTTACAAAGTATTTCCTTTTTGCTGTTGCATAAACAGATGCTTTATAAAGACTTTATAAAATTAGGATTTGTGATATCAGCATTAAGTTTTTTTGAAGGACAAGGCTTCTCTTCACCTGTTCTCAGTATGTATACAAATTCAATATAATATAATTCGTGACAACTTCATGTTACCGAAGCCAGACCCTCTCTGTGTGTAACATAAGCCTTTGTTGTCAACTATTTCTTTTCTCTTTCTTTTCCCCACTTTCTACCCTTTTTTTCTCTTGCTTCCTTCTTTCCCTTCTATGTTTGATGTCTGCTTAAAAGAAATATTGCTACAAAGCTCAGTTTCTAGCAAATAAAACATGCTTGGGATATTATTGGCGATGTTCGTTATCTAGATCTCATCAAGCATTCATCAAAGTCCTGGCAAGGCTGCTTTTTTCAAGCTATGCCACTCCTGGATCAGGCGGAGGAGGGTGCGGTCCTGTGTCCTGCAGGATGCTCACCAGCAAAGACAGCTCTGCTCACTCCCTGCTGGCTCCACACCTCTCTCCCCAAACTGTCACAGGTCTTCTCGGTGGGTATCGTCGTTGCCATAGAGCATTGCTTCGGCTAAATATCTCTGCTGCAGGGTAGGCAGAAAAAAAATCTAGAAGAAATTGCAATTGAAACAGAAGGGGGAAGAAACAGCCAGAAAGTGGGGGAAAGGAGGGAGCGGGGAAGGCGAGTCCATCAAAATGCTCCAACCTAAGGATAGGCTCGTCTTCCTTGACCTTTCTGCCTTCTCATTCCTGACTCCGCCCGTCTTCCTTTGCCTCGTCTATTTTCTTATTGTGCAAATATAATTATGTGACTGTGTTCCCTTCACACTATATACTTTGTCAGGTAAGCACAACATTGCATTCATCTTAGTGTTGAAATCTGGCCATTTTATCCTACTGCCTAAAACGCTAGGACCCATATACTCCGGTCTTTCCTGGGCAGCTTTTGTATTTCGGCTGTTCCAGGTTCGGTGTCAGAGCCCACTGGAACCAGGACCCTAGGAAGAGGGACTGCCTAACATCATGTATTAATTAGTAGGGCGTTCACTGAATGTTTTAATCCACTGACACACTGCAGTAGAAAATTAGCAATAAATGGGCATGGGCTAACACCTGTCTCTAGATGACACAACTCAAATTTACTGATAACTTAGAAAAGAGTTCTGTATTTTATTTTTAATAATACGTGACAGACAAGTAGTGGGGACAGCTCTCCCATGCTCACAACTCTGGAGCTGGCTCACCTACACCTCTGCCAACAGGGTTGGCTTTATTGTGCTGCCCAGGCAAAATGCTGGGCCTGCTCTCTTGAATGCTGCAGGTGGTGAGGGGCTCTCCTACCCTTATGTCCTCTGGGCCAGGTCCCCCCACCTTCCTCACGCATAGATGGGTGCATTTCTTCCCTGCCCATGCTTACATTCTCAGGGACAACCCACCCATGTGGGTCAGTTCCCCTGTGCTGACCAGATGAGGTGAAGGGCCCACTTTGCCCAGCTGGTAAAGGGGAGAGTCATCTGGAAGTGATAGGTAGGGGTGAGAGGGGAGAGCATCTTTCCCTGTTTACACCACCATGGCACAGAGGACATAGGCAATATCAGCTTTGTTCCTCTAATGCCCCCAGGGCCAGGTGGCCCCATGCTCCTACAAACGGTCAGCTTTATTGTGCTGCCCAGGTGAGGTGCAGGATCCTCTCTCCTGAGTGCTTCAGCAGGTGAGGGGCAGGACCAGTTTTCCCTAGTGTTGCACCCAGTGAGGGGTGGGGCCAACTCTGCACAGCCCTAACCTCTCCGCCTCTGCTGGTATCAGGAACCATGCATACCAACAGAAACCTCAGCTGCATCAGAGCCATGAACCCAGACAAGGGCCCTAGCAACAGCAGCAGCAGCCTGGGTATAGACATCACCAGGACCCTGGGTGGCAATCAAGCCACCTGCCTTCCCCTCTTCAGCTGTGTTATGCAGAGACCTATTCTAAAACGGTTGGTGCCACAGCCGTGCAGTCTTGTTATCAACATCCCCAGGCTCAGCTCTTGCACCAGTCAAGCCCAAAATCTTTCCCCCAAAGAATCAACTATTTCAGACCTTCCGAACAGAAAACAGTGAGCGGTCAGGTCTCCCGGATGCATGAGCCCCTGTTTCGGCCTCAGCAGTGCTGAGCCTGGGACCTCTAACACGACGCAGTTATGTTTCACAAACACTTGCAAAACCGAATGACAGACGGGAGGGAAAAGCATATGGAGATGGGAACCTGGCTTCATGCATTCGTGAGGTGGCGTCTGCTGTGCCCGAAGGAGAGAACATCTTGTTATGATTCAGGAGGAGCAAATGGTCTGTATTTTCCTGGGAACTATATGTGATGAACTAACGTGTTTTCAAATGCAAGAACCCATAGGCTGCCAGGCCGGCCATATGGTGGTTGTTTTATCACACATGCTAAGGCAGGCCAAGCTGACGTGGTCCAGGGGATGGGCTGCTACTGGAAAAGGGAGGTGGCCTTCTGGGAGACCCCAAAGGCACATTGGGCTCTGGCTTTGAAACAGAGAAGGCACCAGACATCCACAGCTGAAAGCAAGAGTGGGCGGAGGGACAGGCAGGAAGCAAAGGGCGGGCGGGCTATGTTGCAGGGGGAGGGTTGAATGCTGGAGGCTCCACAGGAAAAGGATTACCCCATGAACCATAGCATCCATCCGCAGGGAAGGTTCCCCATTTAGCAAAAAGGATGCTGAGGGGATGGTCCTCGTGTCCTGGCTACTGTTGCTCTCTGAGGATGCAGAGTAAAATGAGGGTGAAGAGAGCTATGGGGAGGGTCTTACAAACCGCGAAATATGTGATGCCGGAAATAAGGACAGCCGCCGGAGCACTCCACATCCTGGCATAGCTACCAAGGGCGTAAATCTACATCTAAAAGCTAATAGTTCAAACATCTGTTACTATAGTGATAGTAATGATAAAATAAAAATTCGCCGGCAGCTGCTGGGGCTGACATCACCGGTGGTCTGGCTGGGCCTTGTGGCTGGAGACCGTCTGCTGTGTTTATAGAGATGGTCACAGGTACACATACTCGGGTCTGATACGTCTCACCAGCTCACGCACGCACGAATCCCTTCTATGGAGTGCTTGGGGCCAGAACCATTTCACGTTCTTCCACAGTCAGTGACCTTTGCTTATGCACAGTGAGGACTCACATGTGGGTCATATTCACAGTCTGGAAGGTGAGTTTATGCACTAATGGTGTGCATCTTTTGGGCTGTGATGTGGTGGTCTGAAATACACATGGAATTTTCTGCAACAGGGCTTAAAACATTTCTGGTTTGGGAACGCTTCAGCATTTTAATTTTTAATTTCTGGATTAAGTAGATGCCAAACCCGTATGTCTCAATCAGTGTTTTAGTGCTGTGAAGACACACCAAGACCATGCAACTCGTAGGAAAGAAAACCATTTAACTGGGGCTTACGTTCAGAGGTGCAGTACTGGGTTATACACAGAGGCCACAGCTCTAATACATGTTTGTAAAAGGAAGAAGAAGAAGAAGAAAAATAAAGCAGGGGTATAGAGAAATTTATTCATGTCACAGTACCTATATTAGTCAGGAGGAGGTTGCTGTCTCTCCAACTGTGCCAGAGTCAGACATTAAAACAAGACATAACGAACACTCAGCCATCTCCATGGGCCTCACTGCCAGAAAAGCCTGTATAGAGAGTCATTTACAGTCCTACTGTGTTTTCCAACTCGAGGGCTGCATGTACAGGCAAAGCCTACACACATACTTGCACGTTGTACATGTACTCATATCAGACTGAACTGTGAGCCCAGTGTGCTTCCGAGGAAGCATGCCCTTTCTTGACAAGCAACCATAGAGGAGGTACACGGGGACAAACGGGAGACAGACATGCCATAGCTCCATGCTACCAAGACTGCTGCTTCTCAGTTGAGCCTACCAATTTTCTAGAGTATATTCTTTCTCTCTTGCTTGTTACACGTAAACTCTCAACAGCTAGCTGTACCACAGTGCCCGTCTAAATTATCTCTAGAGCCCAAGAAGTGAGGCTCATGCTGGGGTGACACAGGAGCAAACTGGAGATCTCTTGAAGCACTTGGGATAGGCTCTGTGAAAGGATGCTGTCTAGTGAGTGCATCCTTCAGGGTGCACATATGGAAAGGCACATACTAAGATGTAAATGGCGGCAGACAGCACTTTTTATATCCTCTTATTTCCAGACTTCAACGATAAGCATCTGTATGTATTTTTGTGATCAGGGAAAAGCCAGCATGATGCATTTGTAAAACAATTGTCTCTTGAGTATAGAAGAAACAGGGCAACCCGGGCAGGCATGCATAGGAAGGGGGCTCCTATTGCTTAAGGCAGACCTGCTTCCCTCGACTTGTGCTTTCTGGGTCCCTGTGCTCATCTGGCTGTGCACCTTATGTCCTTGCTAGATGTCACATGATACATGAAATGCTGAGGACATAACACAGCATAAGTAGCTGTCCTAGGTGGTCTGAGGACAATGATGAGAAAAGTGTTGCATGTGTTCAATGCAGACACCATTTTTCCTCCCACCTGCCTGATATCTCGCATTTCTGAGGAGCAGCGGCGAAGCTCAGAGACACGGAATCTGTATACATAGAGGGTTGACTACACCACAGCAGACTCCCCAGTGTCATGGTGTCTCTTCACAGCAACTCTTATAAGGGAGACATTTGACTGGGGTGGCTCGCTTAGCTTCAGAGGTCCAGGCCGTTACCGTCATGGTGGGGAACATGGCTGGCAGGCCGTTACCGTCATGGTGGGGAACATGGCTGGCAGGCCGTTACCGTCATGGTGGGGAACATGGCTGGCAGGCGTGGTGCTGGAGCAGTAGCTGACAGGCCAACATCTTCCAAGCAACGGGAGGTCAACAGAAGCACTGGACAGTATCCTGAGCACAGAAAAGCTTAGAGCCCGCCCCACAGTGACACACTTTCTCCAACAAGGCCGTACCCATCCCAACAAAGCCACACCTTCTAACAATGCCACTCCCTATGAGATTTTGGAGGCCAATTGCGTTCAAAATACCACAAAATACCAGGAAAAGAGGTATGGGTCACAGTGGTTGTAAGCAGTAATTACGAAATCATCAATACCAATATCCCTACTGTACTATTCTAAATACTTTGTATGTTTTCCTCATATATCTTTATGATTAGTGTATTAGTTTCCCATTATAGAGACAGGGAAAATGATGTGGCTGAACACATTTAGCCTGTGTCAGTATAGCTGCAGTCTTTCCAGATTTCTCACAGCACCCCGTGCCTCTGGCTTATCAGCCTTCCACTCTGTACTAGGCTCACTCCATCTTTTCCTCGCACCCCTGTCCTTCCCCATTCAACCCCCCCTCCCCACCCGGGGCTAGGCCTTCCTCTCTCTGCGATGTGGTACATTTTCCTGAAGCAGCTGGTATTCCCAGCACGGAGCTTCCAGAATATCAGCAGTTAGGACAAAAGCAAGCAATAAGTGTGCATGTTCTCATCCATCCCAGCATCCGTGGTGGCAGCATCTATCAATGGCAGACCTGTCAAGAGAGACCGAAGCCCTAACAAGTGAAAGAGTGCCATGAAAGTAGGCCAGTCCCTTAAAACTATAGCCAGGAGTCAGGTGACAAGGACTCTCCCAGCTTCATTGCCTCCCCCCATACACAGAATTTTGCACCCCACGGATAATCATGCTAAGGTCCGTAGACCCAGAGAGGCTAAGTGAGGAAGAGGGCTTAAGAGGAGAAACGCAGATCTTCCTGGGAAGAGAACACAGAACAGATTTCATGAGTGCACTGGGGTGCATGGGGTTGGAAGCAGGAGGGATCAACAAGGATGGGGCCACGTGCCTGGAACTGGGGAGGGGGCATTTCAGGCATGACGTGGACACCTGGTTCAAGGACAGCCCCTTGGAATCTATACAGGACTGCCATGAAGATCAAATCAGAATGAAAATGGAGTTCTAGAACAAACAGAGGACAGCCTTGGTGGATCCTGACAAATATTTAAAGAAGAATCAATGGAAACCCTTCTCAAACTCTTCCTAAATCAAGCCACCATCACAAAGCAAAACAAGATTTTTTTTCACAAAAAATAAACTCTACAGAGAATGGTACCCAAAGTCCAGAACAAAATCTCACCGATCAAATCCAGCAGCATACAAAGAGCATCCACTATGGTCCTGTAAGATTCATCCCAGGACTGCAACATCCAACAGACAGAATCAATACAGCACACCCAATAACGGCATTAATTATATTGTAAAGCTAGGATAAAAAAAAAAAGAAAAGAACAATAAGATAAACTCAGTGAGTACAGCAAAAGTGATTGACGAAATGCCACACCTCTTAATAATGAAGAGTAGGTTTGCTTCATTGCAGAACCAGAAGAGAACATCTACAGAATGCTGCGGGTTATCTTACATGTACAAACCTGCCCCTGAGCTTATACTCACTAACAGAAGCCTCATGTACTTCTCCCTAAGATTAAGGATCAAGACAAGAAAGCAGCCCTTCAGTGCTGTAATTAGCCTTTTACTGAAGTTCTAGACCAAGAAATCAGGCAGGGGAAGAGTGAACGCTAGTGAGCTGCAAAGGGAAATGTGTTTCCATGTGACATGTTCCATATGTAGAAAAAATAGTAACGTGTGTACACAGAGGCAAGGGCAGGAAATAATCCAAAATGTCAGAGATGCTGTGTTAACTACTGAAAAGTTACAACCACAAACCACACCCTCACAAATACCCGCATACAGGCAGTTTTGTGACACACACCTGTGATCGTTTACACATGTACATACCTGCACTTGTGTGTGTGTCTGACACATTCAGTTACTTACGTACTCTAAGGCCTCCTTATTCCCATATCCTATACCACTTTTCCAAATAGAATTTACCAGTGTGTGGTAATATTTTCTTTTTTAAAATTCTGCCACGGTCTATAGCCTCACATATAAGCACTGTAAGTGCAAAGACATTTCTTTGTTAACTGTTAAGCTTCCAGGATCTCTGGAACGAGATAGCATGGCAAAGCTCAGGAAAGCAGAACTCTAGGACTAGCGTCTGTCCACTGCCCCACCTGGACCCTGCTCCTCAGTATCCTGCCTCACCCCAGCCAAGGTGTCAACATTCCCCCAGGTGCTCAGCTCTGATCAGCATAGAAGCTGGTCACCATGGAAAATCCAGGTTTAAGGGAACCTCCCATGCCACAAAATCAATCTCACCACCCTAGCAAACAGCTAGTAACAGGAGAAGGCTCCACTGAGAAAAGTTGCCGGAGAAGCTGTGATGCCTTGTAAAGCAAAATTAGGGATGTGATTTAGGCCTTTCCAGCAGGAAGTCCTGGCTTCCTGAGCAGGTTTCATCTGGTACCTGTCCATATCCTGGACCTGGACAGGGGCAGAAACGGGACACTGAAGCCTACAGACATGGCCTGGAGACAGGAACATCACTTATCATGGCTCTGGAGAGTCAAAACAGACAGTCAGAGGGGCTTCCAAAGCTGATATTCAAAGCAAAGTAAACTCAAAAAGGTCAGCAACATTTGGTGGGCTAGAGGAGTTGGCCACCGTTCAGACTGCAAGCCTCTTCCCATTATGCACTCAGGGGATTAGATAGTATGTACAGAAACAAAGTTAGATTAGCTGACATTACCTCAGTCCTACACAGAGACATATACAGGAGGGCAAAGAATGGTGTAGAAAGATGATAAAAAGTAATCTATAAATATATAAAATATAAACATTGCATTATGGCAAAATTTCAATAATAATGCAGCAGCTTTGGCCTAAGGATTTTTCCTGGGCACTCTGACCAGGATTAAGAGTTAATCATATACTGCCCGGGACATGGCAATATGTCCAGGCTGCCTTGAAGATCTTGTTTTGGTCGAATGTCCTTGAGGCCACAAAAGCTACTAGCTTGAGACCAAGTTCTCATACATTTCTAGATTCTTAAAACTGGGTTATGTGGTTAATGAGTAAAAATTGTAATTCTCTTGAGTTATCATCAATGATGTCAAAACTTGAGGGAAATGATAGGAAATAATAACTGTTCTGTCATAGTTTATTAATGGTGACTAAAAGGTAAGCAAAAGGAAGTGAAACACAAGTTCAAAAACAAACACGACGTGATCTGTGTTTTGGAACAACATGAATGCATCCCTGCTTACCGGATTCTGTACAAATAATAAATTCTGCAGTAATAAACTGCTAGTCAGTGAGGCTGCAAGATTCTCCTGACCGCCATGGCCTGGCTCACTTCCTTCCCTCGCCTACTCCGTACATCCCCTGCATCTCTGCCGGGGATGTGCTTCCTCTCCCTCTCTCCTGAAACAAAGCTAAGAAGTGTCCTGCATCTGATTCCTCCTCTTCCAGCTCACTCTTGCATCCAGACCCTGCCCTAATCCGGAGCTGGACTCAGGCAGAGAACAGGCACCAGATGAAACCCTCCGAGGAAGCCAGGACTTTCTAGTAGGAAGGCCTAAATCCCATCCCTAACTTCACTTATAACACATCACAACTTCTCCGGTAACATCAGGACAGAGCCCGATCCTATTATGAGCTTTCACTGGGATTAGAGATGGATTTGATGGCCGGTATTGAAGGTTCCCTTAGTGTGGCAAGCACCACACACGGTGTGGCTTCCGAGATTTAGCAACAGAGAGTAAATTGGTAAATGTTCAGATCACATGGAAATCACACACCATGTTAGGAATAATATGCCTGGTATAAATTAAGCCAAGAAATTGATCACATTGTAAAATTAATATGACAATGGTTTGTGTTAACTGAAACATCTCTCCACCTCTCTCCAATTCGCACGAATATGTTGCCTCACTCACCATCACCCTATCAAAGTTCATAATCAATAAAAGAAAAAGGAGGCGTATCACTGACCACATTACAATTCGTGCATGAGAATAGGCACTAGGTAATAAAGAGTACCTATGCTGCTGGTGGAGGCAGAGGGCAGTTTGAGACCAGTTTTCAATGTTTTCTAATAAAGTTTGGCCATAACCAAATAGATTTAAATGCATACGTCTTGAAAACACGGTTGCACTTCAAGATACAGCTCTTACAGAAATTGCCCTGCGTGTTTACGAGAGCTCTTATCAGTCGACTACAATGGGGCAGATCTATTATTTTGTATGTAAGATGACGTATTATTTTTAGAAGCGAATGGGCCTTAAAATTGTCTAATGTAAACAAATTTACAAACAGCAAGATTCCAAGCTTACACACAGAGGTTTGCCCCTCTGGTGGTCCTGACCCAGCAGCCCAGCTTCGTAGGCTTGCACAGTAGCAAGGACTGATCAATCAAACCAGCTCAAAGGAGCTCTCTCCTGGCCTAGTGTCCTGCTCACCTTCAAAACCACACCTGCTGAGGATGAAGTCAGTTTAAAGTGGCTCTTGTAAATTTCTGTAAAACACACACACACACACACACACACACACACACACACACACAAATCGCTGAGATTAAAGGCCTTTCAAATATAAAAGTTACAGAGCTTAGAAGAGGCTCCCAGTGCTGAGAGATCAAACAGACGATTTAGAAACACCAACACTGAGGTAAGAAAGATCTATTTTTTATAACAGTCATGTTTCTTAGGAAGCCAAGGATACAGCTCAGTAGAGTCACCTCTGCCCCACAGGCTTTGTACAGGGGACGGCATCAATGGTCACTGATGCACTGAGTTACAATTCACGGTAGACAGAACTCAGGAGTCCTGTCCACCGAGAACACAAATCTACCCAGGTCCCAGCTTACACCTCACAGCTTTGTTTCGATTTGTTTACTTTTCTTCAGCATTACGGTGGCGCATAAGCAGGACCCCAGAAGCACTCAGTAGAAGCCAATCTCTGAATTCTGAACCATAGTCTTTTCTCTGGCTAGTGGGCGTGTGGTCCAACCTGCTCTCCAGATGCTGGGCTGTGCCTGCGAGCCGGGGCTCCCGGTCAGTTATGCCGACTCCATGACAACCAACCTGTCCTCTGTGATTCAGTTTGCTAAAGTATGCCTTTCAATGGGTTATACATATATAAAGAGCATTTTCAAATTATAGAATTCCTAATAATTTGCAGTATGTTTGTCAGGTCAAAATCCCACTGGCATTCAAGGAGCTCCTGCAGTTGGTTTCTGTGATCTAAAAGCAACGATAAAACATTGGGCACAGACCATTTCGTGGGCACACCGTAAGCTTTGCTATCCCTTACAGCATCCGGGCCCAGGGATCCCATAGTTCCACGGCATGGGTGCCCGCTTTTGTCAGTGCTTTTTTTTTTTTTTTTTTTTTTTTTTTTTCTCCTCACGCCGAAAGTCTCTTTCATTCAAAGCCAAGGCAAATCTACTGTTTGCCAGCTTCGCTCAGGCAGGAAAGGGTAAAACAGATTCATTTGGGAGAACTCTGCCTGGTGGGTGCCCTGAAAACACAGACATTAAAAGGGTAATCCTGTGCAGAGAGTGAGAGTGTTCTTGGGAAACTAAGACAGAACGAAACCAAAGATCTAAGAACGACAATCGGTGATGGCAGTCCCAGGACAAGAGGGCTGATCCACAGAGGTGCAGCACAGGACAGGCTCTGACTGTGGACCTAGCCAAACGTCACTTGCAGTGTGTTCTGTTAGTTTGGACAGGTTTGCAGGTGGAAGACAGATGTGAGCCCCATGGCTGAGCCAAGATGAACTAGGTAGAAAAACCTGTGTCCCTCCTATGGCCCAGAGTCCCGGTGATGGGAAAGGTCCAGAAAAACACATCTCTCCACTGCATCTTCAGCTCAGAACCAAAACTGGGGGTCCGTCCCCTCCTCACAGTGCTGCTATGTCAGCCAAGGTGCAACTTGTTGGCTCAGCCTGCTCTGAACGCAGTAAATCTGAATGCCCTGAAATGCAAGCTTAGGTGGCCCAGAGGATCCCGTGGTGACTTGAATGAGAATGACAAATCTATTTGAATACAAGGTCCCAATTGATGGAACTGACTGGAGAGGCTCTGGAGGTGTGGCTTTGTTAGAGGAAGTGTTATCATTGGAGGCTGGCCCCTGGGCTTTCAAATCCCTTCCGCCATCGCCACCCACATTGCTCTCTGCCTACTGCTTACAGATGGAGATGTGAGCTCTTGGCTGTTCCTGCTGCCATGCTTTCCCCTTGCAATAAAGGATTCCAGCGCACACACCCAATTAGGGTGCTGTCTTTTGTAAGTTGCCTTGGTCATGGTGTTTTATCACAGCGATTGAAAACTAGCTAATATGGATCCACAAGTAGAAAATAACATGACATGGAACTTCATTTCCTGAACAAAACCGTTCAAAATAATGCACAGAATTACCTCCATACCACATGGCATACTGGAAATAGAAACTAATGTCATGTTTGGACATGGGACTTATTCTAAAGATAGCTCATTTTAGACATACAGAAATATTCTAAAATTCATGGTAATCCAAAAACTCCAAATAATTCTGCTCCTAAGCACTTTGAATATAAGATATTTAACCTGTAAATGGATCATGATTATATAGGCAGGGAACCAGCAATCTGCTTACCACTCTGTATGCCATGAAAAAGAAAGAAAGAGAGAGAGAAAGAAAGGAAAAGCTTTTCAGTAAAAATAAGCGTAGCACACATGTGGCAAGGATGTTGACTTTACCGCTTCTCTTGGCTCCTAGAGCCCCACACTCCACACAGAAGGGAAGGCAGAACTACAGAACAGCTTTGAGATAACATCTGATAAAGTCTGTTTGCGGACCTGGACATTCTCATGAGCACATACTTGCTGCTGTTTGTGTCAAGCTTCACGCTCTTGAAAGTAAGAACATTTCTTAAATGGCAGTCAGTGGTCCTGGCTTTCCATCTAGCAGTTCAGATGGCTGCAATGCATGCTTTGCTGATTCCCTCAGGGGGAAGTAGCCTCAGCCTTGCGGACAGTTTGCACCCCCGAAAGCGCAGTCTTACTAATAAAAGCAAGTTTTTCTTGCGTGACTTATATTACACTAACAAGCCCTGATTAAGTTACCCTGGGAAACTTGAAAACTACAAAGTTCAGGCTGGATGACTCTTTTCCTTCTGTTTTCTGTATATGAAGCTGAAGACGTTATAAAACCAAAATCCTATCTCTCACCTGCCCCTTGAGATGTTGATGTAAGGATCTCAGAGGATTTATGAAACACTTAAACAGAAGCAGGTAGCAAAGGGATTGCGAGACAGTGCTGTCCAGAAGCGCACCCTCTCCCAGCACCCTCCACCCCACCCCCGCCCCCGCCCACTGCTGGTGCTTCTCCCTCCTTGAGTAGCTCTTCTGAAGGGGACCTTCAAAAGGCATCTTATGGTTTTGATTTTGTTTTTCAGTCTTCAAAAACACACATTGTAACTAATTTCAGCATACAATAAGCATTCCATAAATACTTTAATAGTTTAATTTAACAATTAAGTGTTTTTAGTCGTAATACATTTGCACAAGTGTTTTCGGAATGGCTAAAAAGACTTGTGCGAATGTATTATGACTAAAAATACTGATGTAAAATCATGATTGGGAAGCTCATGATCCCACCGTAGACAAAAACGTATAACTTCATAATAAGCATTTTTTTATGAGAATTTGCCACAAAGAGGGAACCCTTAAAACTCCTATAAGTATCTTTATAGAATACAAGTCTGCTAGGCGTACAGCCAAGAGTGGTTGGTTGGATCACATGTTAGGAGTGGTATGGGTAGTAATATGCCATGAGTTTGTGGCTGGGTCATGTGGTAGTTCTTCCTTCAGGTTTCAGAGGAATCTTCAAACCTCTGAACCTCTGGCCGTGATGAATGTTCCTTTCCCCACAGTCCCGGCCGTCCACATGTTGTGTCTTCTGTTTTCCTGCACAGAGGTGTCTGTAAGTCCATGTCTACATGTTGCATATAAGCTAAATAAGGGCTCCTTCTTTGTCCTTTCCACAGACATAACGTTTTCTGCCCACAACTCAATGACTGTTGACTGGCCTGGAAGGTAAGTTGTCTTGGACAAGGTTCTTCAGTCATGGTGTGGGTGAGTAGCTTTGAATAAATTCCCATCTAATGCAGAGAGCCTGTCCACCATGAGTCTCCTTAAAATGTATGTGACGTGCATGTAAATTTGTTTCATTGTTTTTGAAATTTGATTATGAATGTTGATGTTCAGGTATTATTCACTAAACAGGAAGGCTGTGTGTGCCCAGCCTACTTCTCTATTCTATGATGTCACATCACCTCACTGAAATCACCGTGGCACCTTCAACTTCACTTGGTAATTCAGCAGGCTTTTGAGAGGTCAAACATCCTCGGGCATTCTCTTAAACTATTTATTGGTGTGATGTCATGTGTCATTGTAAAGAGGCTGTTGTGTCACTGGAAGGAGGACATGGACAAGGGTCACCTCAGCCCAAAATGGGCCTCAGGGAAATATCAAAATCTGAAAGACAAATCTAGATGCACTTGAGGACAACTAGGTGCATGGTCTGCAATGTAGGCAGACAGGTGCCCATGCCTAACTGCTAGAACTTTCCAGACTGTGTTCAGCTAGGGATTACAGAGGGAGCACCTGACCACACTAACTGCTTCCATCCCTAAGAGAATTCCTGCTAAGGACTGAAACACAGTCCAGTGGAATGGACATTTATCAGTTCCCATGGGACCCACCATGCCAGCAAAACCATAGCAAAGACCAAGTGAGTATCCGTGAAGTGACTCAGGACCACTTCTACCTCCCAGTGAGTAGTAAGGGATGCCCACTTACTGCCGGTGGAGGCTGTCTGGGAAGGAGGTCCTCAGCCCTGCCCTGCATTCTACCTTGCTTTCATTGTCACAGATGTCAGTGGATATGCTCTTGGTCATTGAACGCACTTTAACTTTTTAATCTAGCGGCAGTAAAAGTGTTACTATTCATTTGAAACAATATTGGGAGTATGGTATTAAGGATCAAGCTCAAGATCTCCCATATACCAGGAAAAGTCTCTATAGCTGAGCAACACACTCAGCTGCAATGAATGCTCAGTGAAATTTCAATAACCGAAGGTTTCCCTAGTTCTCCAAGAATTGTGTAATTCATCAGCTTCCCAACACAATGAAACTTGATAGAGTAGGAAAAGCTTTTAACGTCGCATCACAATCCACATTCTGGTTCGATCACTGTGTGTCTTGTATCCTCAGAAACTGGCACTTGGCTTTCTAGTTTGCAAACAAGGGTTGGGGGACTGCACCAGCACCTGTTAGTGTCTGCTGTAAGCAAAGATCTTTGGCAAATATGGTAGGACCCCAAGCTCTGTAACAGCCAAGGTGACCCCAAAGAGGCACAGAATGGAACAGATGCCACCAAATATTGGGGAAAGGAAGGGCAGGAATAGAGGGAGGTTGTCTTGTGGATACCAAAATAGTGTCATCTGGCTATAATAAGTACTTGTGTGGTACAGCATAGGGTGTGTTTTGCAATAATTCATCACATAGTTTAGAAGGGAGCTAGGAAGACCCATGTAGAAACTCTTCTAATACTAAGACATGGAATGTTGGGGAGATGACTTCTGCTCCCTTTGTGAAATGTCTGTGTCCAGCCAAAAGATCCAAAGCTTGATCCCAGCAACCAGGTAAAATGCACAGCATGGTGGAACATTCTTGTAATCCTAGTGATGGAGATGTGGGAAAAGACAAATTGTTGGGGCTCACTGGCCAGATGATATAGATAAATTAGCAATCTCCAGTCATGTGAGAAATGTTATTTTAAAAACAAGGTGGGCATTTCCCAAAAACAACACCCTGTATTGACTTTAGGCATTCACACACATGAGTGATGAGCGGGACACACACACACACACACACACACACACACACACACACACACACACACACACACACAGTGGGACATATCTAGTCCCCAACACACAAAGAAATGATCAACATTTTGAAAGTTTGCAATAGTATTAGCCTGATTTAACCACTACATGTTGCTCATATATCAAGAATTACCACAGTTATTTTTTTCTCTAAATATGGTGTGTCTTAGTGTTCTATTGTTGTAAAGAGACACACCGTGACCAAAAACAACTCTTATAAAAGGAAGATTTAATTTGGGACTTGATTACGGTTCTGGAGGATTAGTCCATGGTCATCGTGGAGGGAAGCAGACAGGCATGGCACTGGGGCAGTAGCTGAGAGTTTATATCCTTATCCTCAGGCAGAGAGAGAAACAGACAGACACTGGGTCTGGGTCTGGGTCTGAGTTGCGTTTTCGAAACTCCAAAGTCCACTGTCAGTGACAAACCTCCTCCAATACGACCACACCTACTAATCCTTTCCAAACAGTCCCACTGAGCACTAAGCATTCTAACATAGGAGCCTATGAGGGCCATGCTCACTCAACTAATCACAGATGGTCAACCAAAACACACAGAAATGTTTCCATAGGTGTTGGTGCACGCATGCACGCAGGAAGCTAAGGCAGAAGAATCATGAGTTTGAGGCCAGACTTACAGACACAGAAAGCTCCAGAGCAGCCTGCCTGATGCAAGAAAATCACTATCCAAAAGCTACAAACAAATGCACAGTTCTTAAAGGTGAACAAGCACGTTGAAACAATGATGATGAGCCCTCAAGGTGCATTCTTTAACAGGCAGGCCTGCTTGTAGTTTTGAGGCCTTTGGACAACTGTACAGAAGAAGCTTCTGTTGCAGGAAGATTACTGACTTCTAAAGAAGGGGAATCCTTTGAAATGCAGATGCAATCTCCCAGATCCAGAGACTATGCTTAGCCTGAAGTTAAGCCTTGAGAAGTCAACCTTCAAGCTTGGCCAGTGAGCCAGCACTGTCTGCTGAGGCTACCTTTCTTCCAGGAAAAAAGAGCAATCCCAGAAACAAGAGTGCCTTTCATCACTTTCTGCAGCAACGCTGCTGCGTTGGCCCTCAAGGTCCTCCTGACCGCTGTGAAGCCGCCGGCACGAGCCAGTTCTCAGACTGCCTGGAGATGGGTTGCAGGCTTGTGCTCGCCTCTCTCGCTTTTCAGCTTGGGTTCCTTTTAGTAATCTACAGACAGCAAGCCCTGAAGATCTTACAACAGAGAAAGCCAGGTGGCTGCCCAAATGCCCCAAGGCTCTTTCATGGAGGAGCTCTACTGCCTCTTTGTCCCTTCCACCCGCCCGAACAAGATCCGGGCTCTCATCAAGATCTAAACCAACTGCATCTGAAACACACACAGCCCACCTCTTGTCTTCTGAGCTCACATCTTGTGAAGGAAATGTCAAGGGGCAGTACGACTCGGCACTCTGCCCCTCCTCCCCATCTCTGTGCTCCCCTGACCCACTCTGCCCCTCCTCCCCATCTCTCTGCCCCCCTGACCCGCTCTGCCCCTCCTCCCCATCTCTGTGCTCCCCTGACCCACTCTGCCCCTCCTCCCCATCTCTCTGCCCCCCTGACTCGCTCTGCCCCTCCTCCTCATCTCTCTGCCCCCCTGACCCGCTCTGCCCCTCCTCCCCATCTCTCTGCCCCCCTGACCCGCTCTGCCCCTCCTCCCCATCTCTGTGCTCCCCTGACCCGCTCTGCCCCTCCTCCCCACCTCTGTGCTCCCCTGACTCACTCTGCCCCTCCTCCCCACCTCTGTGCTCCCCTGACCCACTCTGCCCCTCCTCCCCATCTCTCTGCCCCCCTGACCCACTCTGCCCCTCCTCCCCACCTCTGTGCTCCCCTGACCCACTCTGCCCCTCCTCCCCATCTCTCTGCCCCCCTGACCCTCTCTGCCCCTCCTCCCCATCTCTCTGCCCCCCTGACCCGCTCTGCCCCTCCTCCCCATCTCTCTGCCCCCTGACCCGCTCTGCCCCTCCTCCCCATCTCTCTGCCCCCCTGACCCGCTCTGCCCCTCCTCCCCATCTCTGTGCTCCCCCTGACCCACTCTGCCCCTCCTCCCCATCTCTCTGCCCCCTGGCCCGCTCTGCCCCTCCTCCCCATCTCTGTGCTCCCCTGACCCACTCTCCCCCTCCTCCCCATCTCTCTGCCCCCCTGACCCACTCTCGCTCCTTGGATGTCCTGCCTGACACCCCTCCTTTCCTCAGTTTCTCCTCTTTACACCTGTATGAGTCCCTGCTTCGGATCCCTGCCCTCTGTACCCCAACCTAACACCGCACTCCCCCATACCCTCCTTTCTCCTTTCATTCTGCATCTCACCGTTCAACATACTGTTCCGATTCCAAAGCACTTCAATTCCATACAAATATTCTTCTGCCTTTTCTCGCCACCAGGGCACGCTGTGCTGTATGACACCAGGGACCACTCTCACCATTTCCTGAGGGCTCACTCTTTGGGGGTTGTGTATATACCTGTATGTCTGGTTATATGGGTGCATGTGTTTCTGTGTGTGCTGGATGCATGTTTCTGTGGATGTACAAATGTACTCATGTATATGTAGGCTTGCAGGTGTCACAGGTCAACCCTGGTGCTGCTCCTCAAGATCCTAACACTGCAATTGTTCATTGAGTATTAGATATCTTTACTTACTTTGGTTTTTTAATTTATGTATGTGTGTACCTTTATTGCGTTTACATGCACCACATCCAGGCAGGAACCCATGCAGGCCAGAATTGCAGGTGGCTGTGAGCTGCTGGTGCTGTTGAGGAAAGAACTCGGATCCTAATGGTTCTTCTGGGGAAGGAGGCTGGGTCCTGATGGTGTTGCTGATGGAGGAGGCTGGGTCCTGATGGTGTTGCTGAGGGAGGAGGCTGGGTCCTGATGGTGTTGCTGATGGGGGAGGCTGGGTCCTGATGGTGTTGCTGATGGGGGAGGCTGGGTCCTGATGGTGTTGCTGAGGGGGGAGGCTGGGTCCTGATGGTGTTGCTGAGGGAGGAGGCTGGGTCCTGATGGTGTTGCTGATGGGGGAGGCTGGGTCCTGATGGTGTTGCTGAGGGAGGAGGCTGGGTCCTGATGGTGTTGCTGAGGGAGGAGACTGGGTCCTGATGGTGTTGCTGAGGGGGGGAGGCTGGGTCCTGATGGTGTTGCTGAGGGGGGGAGGCTGGGTCCTGATGGTGTTGCTGAGGGAGGAGGCTGGGTCCTGATGGTGTTGCTGAGGAAGGAGGCTGGGTCCTGATGGTGTTGCTGAGGGAGGAGGCTGGGTCCTGATGGTGTTGCTGAGGGAGGAGGCTGGGTCCTGATGGTGTTGCTGATGGAGGAGGCTGGGTCCTGATGGTGTTGCTGAGGGAGGAGGCTGGGTCCTGATGGTGTTGCTGAGGGAGGAGGCTGGGTCCTGATGGTGTTGCTGATGGGGGAGGCTGGGTCCTGATGGTGTTGCTGATGGGGGAGGCTGGGTCCTGATGGTGTTGCTGAGGGGGGAGGCTGGGTCCTGATGGTGTTGCTGAGGGGGGAGGCTGGGTCCTGATGGTGTTGCTGATGGGGGAGGCTGGGTCCTGATGGTGTTGCTGAGGGAGGAGGCTGGGTCCTGATGGTGTTGCTGAGGGAGGAGACTGGGTCCTGATGGTGTTGCTGAGGGGGGAGGCTGGGTCCTGATGGTGTTGCTGAGGGGGGAGGCTGGGTCCTGATGGTGTTGCTGAGGGAGGAGGCTGGGTCCTGATGGTGTTGCTGAGGAAGGAGGCTGGGTCCTGATGGTGTTGCTGAGGGAGGAGGCTGGGTCCTGATGGTGTTGCTGATGGAGGAGGCTGGGTCCTGATGGTGTTGCTGAGGGAGGAGGCTGGGTCCTGATGGTGTTGCTGATGGAGGAGGCTGGGTCCTGATGGTGTTGCTGAGGGAGGAGGCTGGGTCCTGATGGTGTTGCTGAGGGAGGAGGCTGGGTCCTGATGGTGTTGTTGAGGGGGGAGGCTGGGTCCTGATGGTGTTGCTGAGGGAGGAGGCTGGGTCCTGATGGTGTTGCTGAGGAAGGAGACTGGGTCCTGATGGTTCTTCTGGGGAAGGAGCCTGGGTCCTGATGGTGCTGCTGTAGAAGAAGCCTGGGCCATGATGATACTGCTGAGGTAGAAGTCCAGGCCCCTGCAGGAGCAGTAATGGTCTTAAATGCTCAGCCATTTCTCTAGCCCTGCTTGCTTGCTTGTTTGTTTTTATGTTTGAGATTGGGTTTCTCTTTGGCATGGAACTCACCAATTAGAGTTTGCTGGTTCACCAAGGACCCTCCCATCGCTGCTTCCCGGGATGGAGACTCTGAGTCCCGGCAACCATTCTCACTTTCATCATTTTTGTTGTTTTTAGTGTTGGTTCCAGGAAATCAACCTGAGAAATAAGTTATCCTTCCGTTGCAAGCACCTGTACGCTTCTCAGCGCCAACGGGAGGAGGGGGGGTCTTATCTCTGGTCATTGGAGGATTCTCCTTTAACACCGTTTAGCAGAGAAAAGACCTCTAGAGTGGCCCACAGCTGAGAGAGATGTGACACGGGGGGAGCATAAGGAGCCAGGCAAGCACTTGTCCTATGAGAATATGGTTTCCCTCAGTTTTACAGTTTCCTTATAATACTCTGAGAGCAGGCAGGGCTTCAGGGCAGATGGCATGGAGGACTGCTCATTTTCCTGCTGGCTGCCTCTTCACACAAAGGTCAGCACGGGGAACAATCAATTAAGCCATATGCGGCTCTCACAAATTAGTCGCCATTCGCCTTGGCATTTCTACAGAAAATGTACATCAGAAAAGAATATAACAGATAGGAAAGGAGAGAGGGAAGGTGGGGGGGATGGAGGGAGAGAGGGAAGAGAGAGAGAGAGAGAGAGAGAGAGAGAGAGAGAGAGGAGAGAGAGAGAGAAGAGAGAGGGGAGAGAGAGAGAGGGAAGAGAGAGAAGAGAGAGGGAAGAGAGAGAGAGAGAGAGAGAGAGAGAGAGAGAGAGAGAGAGAGAGAGAGAGAGAGAGAGAGAGAGAGAGAGAGAGTCCAGTTCATCTGCAAAATGAGTTATGCAGGAAGGGTCTTAAGAAGCCTGTATAGTTCTCTAAGGCCCTGAGTGCTTGGGCCTATTAAGTACTATCTGTTATCAGAAGAAAGCCTTCAGGACACAGACACTAAGACAACCTGGGTCACTCACAAAAAACTGTGCATCCCAAGTGCAGCTGCCAAACAGTGGCTGTCCAGTAGGCCAGACACAGAGGTAATTGTAGGATCTGGGTCCCTGCCATGCTGCCCTGCAGCCACCTGGTCTGTACTTGCAGGCCATCCTTGGAATCCAATGGTAGACAGTTCTGGAATGCTGGAAGGGAGGCAGCCTCGCCAGTTGTGAGACTTGAACAGAATGGAAGACCCTGCTTGACCAGAATTCAGGCTAGTAGCTTTCTAGTGGTCTGGGAAGGTTACTGCAGTTTTCTGAGAGCAAAGCTCTGCTCATGAGTGAGAAACTTACATTAGTTCCCACAGCTAACACACACACACACACACACACACACACACACACACACACACACCATGAGTTCAGTGAGTTACCAAAGGCAATAGTTTCCTCTCTCATAGTTCTGGAAGAGAAAGGTATTCAGGCAAGATGTCAGCAGGGTCCCACTCTGAAGGAGCCAAGACAGAGTCTTTCCTTTTCTCCCCTAGCTTCTGATGGCTACTGATATCCCTTGGCATGTGGCCACATCACCCCAAGCTCTAACTACATCTTTTCCGTTTCTGGTGACCTCAAATCTCCCTCTTTTTACTTGCCATCATGAGGTTTTGGGCTCAGGAGATACCCAGTGGAGCCTCAAGACAGCATCTTGGCATTTGCAAAAGGTTTTTCATGGTCATATCAGCATCCCAAGTTTCCAGGGACCTGGAGAGACATGGCAGCCTCTCACATCCCTGTGTGAGAGGTCTACAAGGTGCATCCTGTGAGTGAATGTAAACAAAGCCATGGGTGCTCTCTCTGCAACCAAGAAGAGAAGAGCTGAGGGAGGGGCCAGAGCTAAAGTCCAGCAGGCTTAAAACCACAGAAACAACCACATGACACAGGGTAAAACCTCAGGACAGCTAACTGCATGCTGGGCAAACTCCTGAGAGCTTCTGCTCTGTGACCTCACTTCCTTGCTGGAGGCCAAACAGATGGGGAGATAATCACATGCACATCTGGGCCAAGCTCCCAGTGTCGGGACCTTCATACTTTGCTGAGTCTCTGACACCTGCTACCCTCAGCAACAGACTTGTTCTTCAAGCACAGATAACCTTTCTTGCAGAGAGCCAACTTGCCCTTGCATAGAAAATTCGGTTGTCTCAGAAGTTAAGAGCACGAGGCTCCTTTAACTTTCCCTCTGCTTTAACTTTCTAAAACTGCTTTTAATTATATAATTTCAGTGTCTTTCTAGCTTGCTTCCTTTCCATGGTTTGGGTTCTTTTTTACCAATTCGTGACGCCTGAGTATTCAGAGAGGGAACAGATTTCTTATTCAGACACCACGCAGTGTTCTCTGCAGCTACTCAGAGCTTTCTGCCCTAGAGCTGGCCTCCCTTCTGTGCTAGTCTAGGAATGCACGTAAGACTAGCAGATGCCATGCATAGGACTCAAAGCCAGCAAGATAGAGCACACTAGCACCCTTCTCTGTGTTTAAGCAAACAGACTTGCTTTAAAGATTTTAATATGTCTTAAAATTGTCAAGGCCTCTCCCACTAAGAGTGGCAAGAGGTTTTTGCTCAGCAGAGGAAATGCTTTCAGTTAAGTAACTTCCATATAATGAAAAAATTTTATTAATAGACGCACTATATGATAAAAGGAATGAACAATACTCTTACAAATTTTTTTTTATTTTACTGCATTTAGTGTGTGTGTGTGTGTGTGTGTGTGTGTGTGTGTGTGTGTTTGCGTATACTCACATATGCCACTGAACAACTTCCGGAAGTCTTCTCTCACCTTCTACCGTGTGAGTTCCAAGAATCAAACTCAGGCTGTCAGGCCTGGCTGCAAGCACCTTGACCCAAAAAGCCATCTCATTGGCCCATGCAAAGTTTTCAAGTAACTGTTTACAGGCTCATTTACTATAAGGTCAAAGTTTGACCATGACCTCTACCTACCAGTAACTAGGGATTGTAAGCATCCTTAGTTCTCCAAGCACAACAGCTTCTCCTGAAGCCTTGGGAGAAACTCAGTTCCTCCCTTAGTCCCTACATGACATGCAAACCTATTCATACAAACACACCACCAATGCGTCACACTGTATATGAAAATTGAAGCCCTGTCATCCCAGATACTGATTTATCTGAACCCTGTCCCTTTGTGTGGATGGGATCTGACACATTTGTCCAATAATTAGATTGAGTGTCACATAATCAAGAAGCAGATTTCTGTTGTTTGAGCCAACGCATGCTTTGAAATCTGTTTTTTCAGCAATTAGTAATTTCTAATCATCTTAGTTACAGTTTCTGTTGCTGTGAAGAGACACCATGACTGTATCAACTCTTTTAATGGAAAACATTTAATGGAGTGGTGATGGGGGATGTCATTCTGTAAATATGTTTCTCGTATTGGTTAATGAATAAAGCACTGTTGGCCAATAGGAAAGCATGATAGGCGGGGTTAGGAGTCAAGGAGGAAAGAGGAAGTAGTAAGGAGGAGTCAACATGTAGAGACTGGAGACAACAGAGGTCCAGGCCCTCTTTCCTGTAAGATGAGAACATGTGAAAATACTTAGATTAATAGAAATGGGTTAGTAATTAAGACAAAGCTAGCCGATAAGAAATACTAGTGACGGACCAACAACATTTATATCTAACACAACAACATTTATCTCTGTGTGTTATTGGGGGCTGGCGTGGCGGTGGGCCCGGGCCGGCAGGGAAAACATACTCGTTACAGAGTGGCTTACAGTTTCAGAGGTTTAGTCCATTATCATCATGGTGGGACATGGCTGTTACAGCAGGTTTCCCCGCAGGCTGCCGCTGGTTCTGCCGCCATGGTCCCACAACCACGTGTGCCCCAAATAACACTCAGAGACTCTGTATTTGATACAATCCTGTTGGCCAATTACCATTATTGTTTAAGGGCTAGCTCTGTCTTAATTATTAACCCATTTCTACTTATCTAAGTATTTCCACGTGGTCGTCTTATCGGGGAGCTGCGCGGCAGGCGTCCTGCTCCTTCCCCGGGCTACATCTTGACCCCACCTACTACTTCCTCTTCCTCCTCCTAGTCTCCTAGCCCCACCTATCTAGTTTTCTATTGGCCACAGGACTTTATTAACAGTATGAGAAACATATATACAGAATCACATCTCCCATCACATGGCAGCTCACACAGGCAGACGTGGTACTGGAGCTGAGAGTCCTATATTTTGAACAGACAACAGGAAACGGTCTCTTTTACTGGGCATGGCTTGAGCATATGAGACCTCAAAGTCCACCTACACAGTGACCCACTTCCTCCAACCCCGGCCACACCTCCTAACAGTGCCACTCCCTTAAAGGCGAATAGGGATAAAATGAAAATGCCGCATGACCGCAGCATTTCGGGGGATTTGGAGTACTCTGTGGGTCTTGACTCAGATGAACGTCAGAGTGGCTAGGGATGAGCTTCCAAGAATAAGAAAGGTTAGGCATACTGAAGACAATGTTCACTTATGAAATGGACAAGAAATAATGTGTCTGTGCAGGTAGGAGTTTTCAGAATATAAAAAGAATTATAAACAAAAAGAGAGATACCATAAAAGAGGGAGCCATTATAGGTTTGAAGAGAAGACTGACTCTAGAGAAATGTCCAGAGACCTACAAGGATGACTCCAACTAACAATCTGAGCAACAGTGGAAAGGCTACCATAAATGCCCTTCCCTGATAATGAGATTGAGGACTAATTTATCCACCATCATAGAACCCTCATCCAGTAGCTGATGGAAACAGAAGCAGACACCCACAGCTAAACACTGAGCCAAACTGGGATCTAGATGCAGAGAGGGAGGAATGACAAGAAAATGGGGACAAGACCAGGCTACAGAAACCCACAGAGACAGCTGACCTGAACAAGGGGGAGCTCATGGACCCCCAGACTGATAGCTGGGAAACCAGCATGGGACTGACTCAGACCCCCTGAACATGGGTCTCAGCTAGAAGGCCCGGGCACTCTAAGGGACCTCTGACAGTGAAACCAGGATGTATTCCTGGTGCACGAAAGGACTTTGGGAACACTTCCCCCATGGAGGGATACTCCCCTAATCTAGAGGCAGGAGGGAGGGCCTAGTCCCTACTTTAAATGACTTGACAGATTTTGATGATCCGTCCTGGAAGGCATCACTTTCCCTGTGGAGTGGGGGGGATGGGATGGGAGAGGGAGGGGGCATAGGAGGGAGGGAAGGAGGAAGGAAGAGAGGGAGGGAGGGAGGGAATTGGGATCAATATGTAAAATAAGAAAAAAATAAAAATAAATAAAAATTTGCATTGTGACCCCTGACCAGAAGTGTAAGGACAGCATGAGGAATGGCAGGCATAATTCCACGCCCAAAGGTACAGGGGAAGAACGTCATCCATGCAAAACTCAAAAGCTGGTTTCCTGGGAGTGGGGTACATGTGGTAGCAGGGGTGACAGACACTGTCTCCCCAGCCTTGACCCCCTGAACGTTTTTCCCTTTCCCTAGGCTGACAAGATAACACCACTGCTTCTCTGGGATTCATGACACCCAAGGTTCGAAGACATTCAGTTCCCTACTGCTGCCAGAAACGGTGAGAGAATCCCATATCCCACACACCACACAATCACTGGAACTGTGTGAGTAGGTCTTTTCCATCATCTGTTGCCTCGGCCCATTTGGCAAAGACGGGAAAACAGAAGTTGCTCAAGGTAGGGCATTGCCATCTGAATAAAGCCAATAAATGGAATGCATATGGACGCATACATATGCTGTTATACAAATATGCAGGTGGCCATTATATGCACATGGATAGATATGCATGCATGTACTTTTCCTGCATGTACTTTTCTGTGACCAAAGGAAATGGAACTCGTGTGCCTTTTTCTTTCTAGTCTTTTTCTGGAAAAAGGATGTATACATGAATGCATCTTTACATGTGCTCACCTGTGTGTATAAAAAGGTATGTACCACACACTGCTTCTCTCTCTTCGTGCTCACTTTAGCTCTGTCACATCCACTGATGCGGGTGGTCCTTCTCTCCTCTTTGTGAATGGAGAGGTGACGCCTCCTTTATGGGTGAGCATTATGGACACTTTTCCTAGTTCACAGGCATCACGGATCTCCTGGATCTTCATGCAGTGGCTCACGATGCCCCTTCAGTGCTACCTCTTGCCTGTGAACATGTCTACAACATATAATCAGTATCTGTACATACCTACCTTATGGGAACGCCTTCTCCCTGAGAAAAACTATTTCTCTTCTATAAGAACATCAATTTTCTATTTCTTTTTTTTTAATAGAAATGCAACTTGTAGGCTTAATCAGCTTGTGGAGACTGGTGATAATTTGCCTGAGTAAATTCTGCACGGAAATAAGGAAGAAAGAGGCACGACGACCTCTGACTTGACACATGCTTCCGGCCAGCTCAGCCGTGCGTCTGGGCGCTGTCGCACAAACTGAGCCTGGCAGAATCACTACCACGGCCGTTGATGACCTCACCCCAGTTTTGCGTGTTCATTTCGTGTTCCTGGCTGTATGTATATCCGTTTGCTCTTTCAATTGCTCTTCAAACCATTTTGTAACCTTACTGGTTCCCCTAGAAGCTAATTTACCTTAGTAGTGTCTTTCGCACACGCTCGTTGAAAATAAAATGGTATTACTCATACTGCACTCTGCAGTCTGACTGAATAAGAGAGAGGAGCGCTCAGACGTCCCTTGCGGCAACAATCAGCACAGATGATAAAATCTAACCTGACAGGTCATAATGCCTGTGCTCCACGGAGGCCCTGAGTGATGCCACCTGAACCTGTACCATTAAGAAACATGGTCTCAGACAAATTCAGCTTTCCTTGCATTTATATAACCCTGAAGACACGCAGAAAGGTGGGTGGGGACTTTATTGAGGACACCACAAAACACTGCATCTTACAGAGATGGTGACAGTAGTGGAAACTAGACACTTCTCTGCTGTGGTTTAAATGCATTTTCTAAAGTTTTATGGGGTGAGAGCTTACCCCCCCCCCGCCCTGTCATCTGGAAATGAGGTGCAGAGGAGGTAATCAGGACTGGAAATGGTCAGAGGGCAGAGTCTCCATGAAGGCAGCAGTGTCCTCACAGGAAGAAGAAGAAAATTCCAAGCCCTCCATGTGAGAGACTCTCTCATGCAAATCAAGAACATTTTCTCTGTAAGCTAGTACTATGCTCTTGGACTGCCCAGTCTCCTAAAGGATGAGGTGAATGAAGGCATTCTTTACACATCGCCTAGCTGGAGGCACACCCTTGTACAGGTTGAGGATGGACTGGCCAGAGACATGTCCCTCTCTCGGGTGTGATCTAGGTGGCTCAGGTCCAACTTGCATCCAGAAGTACTGAGTCTTTAGCAAACCTCAGATTTTCTGGATGCAGAAAACAACATTCTCCTGGGATCCGAAAGGACGCAGCTGCAGTGGGGGATTTGGCTGGCATGGCGATGCACGTTGACGTGTTGGTGTAAGCAAAACTCTAGGTGACATTTGTTCATGTATCAGTCAGTTGGCACATGCACCATGTGGACACTGCGTGTGTGTGTGTGTGTGTGTGTGTGTGTGTGTGTGTGTGTATGTGTGTGTGTGTGTGTGTTCAGAAAGAATATAACTTGTTAATAAGTCCCTGCACTCTCACAGGCACTGTGGAGAGGTCTGCATCTGTTGCTTGTTTGGGATTTCATTTGTCTCAATTACCTATGCCATGATGCATATACGTTTGTCAACACAACATGAGAGCCGCTTTGCCCGGGATTTCCATTTGTGGTACAGAGGAGAGAACCAAAAGCTGCATGAATGTTAGGGAACTACTTTACCACCAAGTTAAATCCCCCAGCCCTACAAGATTTTAAATAGATGCATGTCTCTTCATTCCTACAACTAGAAGGATTCAAAGGATAAAATGAAGAAAGAAATAGCTAAGGACGCACAGATGAAAATGTCGCCTTTTTCACAAGGCAGAGCACAGCAGGGCTCCAGACAAAGGGGCCATGTGTATGACACGGAGCCCACTCTTATACTCATTTGCCTCCCTGTGCCAGGAGTGGCAGCTCCTCCATCGCAGAAACACCCACTCTGAGATAAAATGGGTGTCCCCTGTGATCACAGACCTCTGGGTCTTTTATGGAAATTTCTAGAGGTGCCCAGCAGCATAGTTTTAACTGTCCGTTTTGATGGGTCAATCTTTTCCGTATTTTCGGAACATTCAAGTTGGTTCAGAACACACGCAATAGCAAGCACCCTATCAAAGCGGCCTCAGTTTTTCCAAATATCAGTAGATGCTTGCTTGTTTGTGTGGGGCCAGCTGCTCTTTCAAATCAGTCAGGAGCAGCACCTGAGAATCACTCAGTCTCCAATATCCAGCGATCAAAGGTTGTCTTGGCTGGTGAACACTCTAAAAAAAGGAGACAGTAACTGAGAAGATGCTTTGATTCCATAGACATGCAGTTAGCGGTAAGCAAGGTTTCCAAATGAAGGTAACAGCTCTCATAAGAACAGCTAGCCGTAGAATGAATTAGGACAAAAAGAAATATTAATATAAATAAGCCTGAGATGCTTCCCAGAAGCCTACTTTTTAATCTAAGCAAACAAGGCAATGACATTCAGCTCATTTACTGTGACTATCACTGAATGGTACTGCCGGGTACCGGCGCTCAAAATTGTCATTTCCTGTGAGCGGGAAACACACACCACCTTCCCGCAGAGATCGTTTTCCCCTATGCAGTGTGAGTCCAAGCAGGCATGTCTAAATCGACCAGTTTTTTTTTTTCTTCATGAGAGCTAGAGCTTGCACAATGTTGTAGCTGTCGAGTTAAGTTCCCCACAGAGGACTGCAGTTACAGGAGAGGGGTTGGGACTAAGGGAGCAGTGAGGTTATTTCTCTCCTGCTTCACCGAAACAGCGAAGTGTCATGGTCTATCAGAGCCATCCGTGTTGACAGTGTCATGGGGGCCTAAGGATAGCCAGAAGGTCCCTTGCCGAATGGTCGGATTCTGCTTTCTACTGTTTTCTTCACTCCTTCCTCCTTCTGGAAACAAAAAAGCTCACGCTGCACATCTTTTCAAAGTAATACAAAGTTGACTAACACTCCTAGGATGACACCGGAGAATGAACGGACACCCGAAAACGGCTCTTTAGGGGACCCAAAGAAAGGAGAGAGAAAAACTGGCCTTGGACCTGTAACACATACCTACTGAACACTGCTCACCAACCACCTGTAGTCCTTGCCAGGGTAATTGAACAGCTTTCATACCTTTTTAGGTTTTCACAGACACAGTTTCATGTTGGTCAAAGTTTCTGAGTAATCCAATGTCCACTGTGCATTATCTGAATGCTCCACCCAGAATCCATCCATATCCACCGGCATTGAGGATGTAGTTGGGCAATTAAGAAAAAGAAGAACCAGGCTAGTGAGGTGGCTTTGGAGGTAGAGTCCTTGCCGCCAAGCTGCCTGAGTTCCATCACCAGGACCCACTTGGTAAACAGAGATCTGACTTCTTTAAATTGTCATCTGGCCACCGCAGGGGTGCTACCTCTGTGTGTGTGTGTGTGTGTGTGTGTGTGTGTGTGTGTGTGTGATGTATACACTCATGTTTGCATGCGTTTACACACATCCCAATAATAAAAAAAAATGTAATTGAAGAAAAGAATTGAATAGAACTGAATGTACTCCATCTCTTCACCGAGTTCTACCCACTCATGTGTTTGCTAACTCATGCATATGTCCAGGGCAAGGTACAGAGCTGGGGATCAGGTTCTCCTACTGGGCTCACAATCTGAGACAGGGCAGGCAATCAGGGACTAAACGTGATGGTGGATCCGGGAAGGAAAAGATGATCCTGGCCCCTTGGAAGCTGGTTTGCTGCCTTGTTCAGTTCACTACAGGCTACCAATTAAGGCCAGGCAGAGCCAGCCTTCAGCTGCTGAGGACATATGCGCACCTCCCTTTAGAGAGATGACTGTCACGAGAGAAGACAGATGGCCCACCACCAATCAAGAGGAGCATTTGCCACGAAACTGGTGCTGATTACAACTTTTCCCTTCTGCCGTCCAGTGTGCAAGAATATCACCACCCGGGAGCTGTGATCCTCGTATGGGAAGCACTTCTGCAGCAAACAACTTGGCTTTTTTATTTTTTATTTTTAATTAAACTGTAAAATCTGGCATCTAGTTAACCCCACCCCAGAGAGAATCACTACCTCAAAGGTACAGTTTTGCTACAGCAGGCTAATTTGTTAGATGGTCGGAGTTCAGGACCCGCACAGACACGTCAAGGCGTGTCTGCTGTCTGAATGGTGCTCTGCTGGCACTGGCTGTGCGAGCATTCCCTCCTGGTGGAGTGAGGCCACGCTTGTGTTGTACAAGAGAGCCCAGTGCATGTTTGCTAAAAGTTCCTGTTACCACCAGTATTATACAATACAGCATGGAAAACATGGTGGCTTTCCGTTTCTTGCCACCATAGGTACATTTGTCTGTATATTGTACACACGTGGAGAGGAAAATCTAAACACAGAAGTACTGTGGGAGTCCCCTAACGCATAACATTCCTGTCCCCTCCACCAAAGTCAGAAACCTTCTAAGATTTTAGTTCCTGCATTGTATGGAGGCACAGCTGGGGACTTATTGGGAAAAACCCATGGAGATATTGCTGCTCTTTAGTTACAGTTTTAAGAATAAAAGCCGGAGAAGGGGTGGGGTGAGTGGTCCCAGGTGAGGGTCCCGAGTGAGTGGGGTCCCAAGGTAAGTGACCACGTGGGAGAGCATAGCAGGGTGCATAGCTGGTGAGGGTGACCCAGGTGGGAAGGAATAACACGCCAGGCAGATAGAGCTTGAATGACTGAATGAGGAGTTTTTTAGAAAGGGGAGTGAGGGGGAAGGGAAGAGTCATAGAGACACTGGAACAGAAGAGGAGAGAGGGGAACAGAGAGAAGAAGAAGAGGGGGGTAGCTAGCGGCCAACAGAAAGCAGGAGAGAGGGAGAGAGGGGGGGGAGGGGGTCTGACTTTTAAAGGGTCCTTCACACCTGCCTGCAGACTGGAACTCACGGAACCCTGGGCTGACCAGGGCACTGCCTGAGTGCATTCTGCCAGGTGACAGGGGCAGGCCAGCGCAATGCCTGAGTCCTTACAGCTATAATCAGAAGTGATGCTCGAAGGACACAGGAGAGTTGGGGGGAGTGTGAAAACTCAGCCTCAGAAGTGGGAGTTCTGCAGCCCTTTCCAGCCAAGCGCAGCGCTCAGCTCAGCGACTCTTCTGGCAGGCAAGAGCTGTCAAGGGAAGATGGTGAAGGCTCCCTCACTGCCTCACAGCTCTCCCTCTGTACTTGTCAGCACAACGTCCCTGCTGCCTCCTAACTGCTGACGCTACTCCAGGGACTGGGACTGATCAGGGATAGTCTCCACCTCACACAACGTAGGGCAAATCTGCAAGTGTTTGGCTCACTCAAACATATATCCATGGGCATCCCCAAAGGTTTAGGTGCCTTCTGAGGCTGCCTGAAGTACTTTGCAACCCATAGCAAAGCAATTTCACTCTAAGAGGCTCCAGGGCAGCCAGCTGCTTGTCTAAGGGTAGTTTCCCCAGCAGCGGGCCATAACTTTACATAGGAGCGGACACTTTTCAACCCTGCTGAGGCAAGGCAGACAATGAAAGCTGTGACAGGCAGGTGGCAGACCACCCTTCTATGGGCAATGACAGCCAGACTTAAGTTTGTAGAGAATACCCAATAGGACCGACCACACAGGTTTTCTTCCGAGTAATGTGGATGCTATTTAATATTATTTTTTAGTTTATGGCCCCATTGCTGACAATTTAATTTTACAGCATTGCTAAAAGGTTGCAATCAATATGATAATGTCTGTTCGTGCATACTTAAAGAGAAAAGCCTAAAATGGTAGAGTGGCAATATATTTGCTCCTTTCTGATCGCTGAGAGATGTTAAGAATGGCCATGTTTTTATAATATGAAATACGAATGCTTAAGCAAGAGAAAAACTCGGCAAACTGCTGATGACTGAAGTCCAGGTTCACATTCTTTGTGATGCCACCTAGTGATGAATTCATCTTACTGCATTTTTTTTACACTGCTTCGCTCAATGGTGGAGTGCTTGTCTCCAACGCACTGAGGTAGGTCGTGGGTTCGATCCCAGCAGTGCCACAAATGGACTGGGTAAAAAATTAAGACTTCAGTTTTGGAGCATGAGTCTCCTCTTCAGACACAAAGCACACCACAAAACAGAGTGCCTGGGATCTTAAGATTCCATCAGTGGTATTCTTGTCTTCTCTGCCTGTTTGTCCTTACCCTTGGGATGAACATCTAACTGTAGAGCCACAGACTATAACGAGGGCACCTGCATCTCGCTGGTATCATTTTTGTAACATGGCTTCACCTACTTGAAAATCTGGGTGCACATATCTAGGGAGGGAGTGGAAGGGATTTAGCCTGACGGGTGAGTTGGTCCCTTGGGTACAGTTAAGGACAGTATTAGCAGGAATGGACAAAGTGGTGTATACAGTTAATGTACAGGAATGTACCTTGGGTTTGGAAACCATTTCAACATGGAGGAACCACCGATTTTGAAGCCAATATCTGATTCCATATTTATTGGCTCAGATTTTCAAGTTGAATGTAAATTGAAGTTATCTCAGGTGTCAGTAGCAATTTAGAAATTACAGGTCAACATAGCTGTCTTATCATTGGGATTTAACCCATAAAACAACCCACCAAAATTCATTTCCTCATTTTCTGTGGTAATAGCTTGTCCTCCAGACAGAAATCTCAATTCGTAGACTTCATGGCAGTAGGCTATGGCCCCGACTTAGATCTCCCCAAGGATTTTCCCTCCAAATCTGGGACAAGTCACTAGCTGGAAAGAAGACACATAGGTCAACGTCTATAGCCTCACACTGGGAGTGATGGAACCTTTCCCGAAGCTATGAGACAGAAGTGCCCATCTGGGAATCCTTACATGAAGAGTTTCTATATTCCTTAAACAATTTAATTACCTCTAGTCTCCCGCTACGGGAGCTTAAATTTCCCATGGCCAACCAGGGTCTAAAATTATTTAGGGAATGGCCACAGGGTCAAAAATTCATTTGTGTGTAGGCTTCATGAACGTGCTGATTGTGTTAATGGTTGCACGAAGCCTATGACACTGGAAAACAAAACTGAACAAAACAAAACACGAGCTAGGGAAGTTTCTTGGTCAGTCAAATGCTTGCAGGCCTAAGTCCAGATCCGCAGAACTCACCTA
Organism: Cricetiscus sungorus; assembly: GCA_030556225.1. NCBI lineage: Eukaryota > Metazoa > Chordata > Mammalia > Rodentia > Cricetidae > Cricetiscus > Cricetiscus sungorus. The sequence goes on from JANBXA010000732.1 coordinate 9,881,051, forward strand.
AAAAGTGGGGCACAAGCATGTCATCCCTGTAGCTCACTGCCCAGCTACTCAAGTCAAATCAGTGAACTCCAGATTCAATGAGACACTTTCTCTAGAAGTTAGAGAGCAATCAAAGAAACCACTCCATGTTGACATCTAGTGTCCATATGCATTCACATACAGAGTACATAAGCAAACATGGACACACAGACACACAGACACACAGACACACACACACACACACACACACACACACACACACACACACACACACACCTACTATACCAGTGAAAACAGTTTAAAAATAGTTCCATATCACCTAGAATGGCAGTTACACAGCATGCATCACCTATAAAGTTTGCTGGAGGGTTTGTATGTTTTCCTTGTCTTCTGAGATATGGTCTTACCCTGTACTCCAAGATGGCTTGGAACTCGTTACATAGCGTATGTAGGACTCTCACTCACATCAGTACTCCATTAGCCTCCCGAGTGCTAGAATAATTGGCATGACCTGTTATGCCAAAGTCACCAGCCAACTTGGATGAGGACAGTGACCCTTTTGGACTCTGAGACCAAGAGAGGCAGGAATTTGATCAAGCTGGTCATGCTGTATCCACAATCAGGACACAGAGAAAGATGAATGCTGGTGCTCAGCACTCTTTCTTTTTTTACCCAATCCAAGCCCACATCACTGTGCTGCTCATATTGAGAGCTGGCCTTCCCATATCCATTCATCTAAGTTAGGTAATCCCTCACAGAGATACCAAGAGGCTAACTTAGTCTAGATAATGCATCACATTCATGCTCAGAGGCTTGTCTCCCACCTGACTCTAGAGCCTTGACAATTACTATAAACCCTCACAATTTTTAATATGGCAATTTACATTTTCATCTTTTGACTGTCACATTTGTTTATAGGGTACAATATTATGTTTCAACATACGTATGCATTGTATAATGGCCAGAGTAATTAAGATATTCATCACCTTAAGCTTTTATACTTTATGATGAGACTTTCTAGCTACATAGACATACACAGTGCATTTGCTAGTTTACTGTTGTTGTTTTCAGTGTACTAAAGATCAAACTGAGGGCCTTGAGCTTGCTAAGTAAGAATTCTACTATTGCTATATCCCCATGCTTCCTGAGACCTTGGGGTCCTGTTTAGCCTCCCAGATTCTGAGGGGGAAAAACACATGGATTGCTATGATTGTACATTACTGTTGCTTATGTTCAACAGTGCAATGTAACAGAAGAACTACTTTTCCTGTCTAGCTATGATATGGCACATACCATGCAGGCTAACACACTCCTAACCTCCCATTCTCTGTCCCTTTGAACCATTACCTACTTTCAACTTCTGTGAAATTAAGTTTTAAAGGTTCCACGTATGTGAAATCATGCTCTACTCATCTTTCTGGGATTGGTTTGGCTTGTTTAACATGCCCCCTGGGATAATCCAGGTTACAAACTACAAAATTTCATCATTATTAGGGATTCAGAGTATCACACAGTATATATTCAGGATATATTTTTGTATGCATTCCTCCAGCAGATGGACACTAGAGTTGAATCCTTGTCTTGGCAATAGTTACGGGAAAGCATCTGTCTTTCAGCATGGTGGTTTCAATTGATTGAGATACAAAGACACTTTAAGAGATAGATAGCCATAGGCAAAAACAAGGACATGTGAGTAGGGATCTGGGAATTCATAAATTAGATTCGCAGACTCTAGAGATGCTGTATCTTTGGAATGAATGTGGCATAACTCAGCTCCTGTTCAGCAGGTTTCTCTGAACTCCTTAACATTGAAAAGTGTGTGATGAAGACTTCTGCTGAGTTTTTCTCCCAGTACTTGAGAACTGAAAATCAACCATACTCAAAAATCATTACCGTTGTCCAATAATACTTAATAAGATTCAAACTGCCATCTACAACCACAGCAAGCACAGCGCTGCAGAATTTTGTCCGTGGACTCCTGTCAGCATCACTGGAGGAGCTCAGGATTGAAGGTCTGTGTGCTGGGATGCCTTATATGCGTGGGTCACCCCCAGGAACAAGTGGACCTCTCCAGGCTTTAGGTTCAATTCTGCCTCTCTTAACTGAGCAGATACACATGCTCTGTCATCCAAAAGTTGACAAAAAAAAAAAGCCACATGCTTCCTCAGAGTCAAGAAATGCCCGCCGAGAGCATAAATGAGGAAGACAGTTCCCAGCCAACCTCACATTCTCTCGTCATGAAGCCATGCTGCTGAGGGCAACACAACATCTTGGTGCCATGATGAGCAGAATGCAATGACCTTCATTCTGCCTACACATGGAAACTGACTTCTTTTGCACCAAGAGTTCTAGGTAACGAACCCAGGCATTGCTAGGATTGAAGCAAAAGTGAAATGCCCTGAAATGCATAGCTGCTGCCGTACTATTGAAAATTTCCAGTGGATAAATAGATGGAAATGTAACTTCCAAGAAACAAGCGTCATGATGGTGGTCATGCTGCACTGGGAGTTGAACTCAGGCCTCACACCTGTGAATCCAATTCTCTACCATGGCACTACATTCCCAGGGCCCTCTTTACTTCTCATTTTGAAAGAGCATCTCACCAAGTTGCCAAAGCTGATATCTAACACAGCCCAGATTGGCCTTGTACTTACTACCTTCTTCCCTCAGATTCCTGAGCTCAATATATAAAATGTAAAATGTAAAATGTGAGGCTTGACTCATATCTCACAGATACCACTGTATAAAGGACATACACTATGGGAGACCAGAGGTTATTTAGGATGCACACATATCCCCAACTCCAGCATTCTCTGGTCCTCAGGATCTTGTTGCTCAGGGGTGGGCAGCTCTGTAGATGCATAATGTATGGGAACTAAGCAAACCTCTAACAGTGCATTCTGTTGAACTTTTGCTTTAAGTACATCCTACATATTTTTCATTTGTGATTTTTCTCCTAGGAAGCATTTTAAAAAATAGCTGGCAAAAAGGGTGCACATTCATACCAGGAGGATATCTGTTCAACTATGTTCATTGCAGCATTATTTGTAATACCTAACCTACATAAACGCCCCTCAACTGAAGAACGGATTTACACAATGAGTACTCTCAGCAGAAAACAAAACAAAACAATGGAATCTTGACATTGTCAGGCAAATGGATGAAACTAGAAGAAACCATCCTGAATGAGGTAACCCAGTCCCCAAAAGACAAACATGGCATGCACTCACTCATATATGGATTTTAGACATAGAGCAAAGGATCACCAGCCTATAATTCACAACCTCAGAGAATCCAGGAAACAAGGGGGACCCAAAGAGAGACATAGTCTCCCAGAGAAGGGGAAAGGGACAGGAGCTCCTGAGCTTGTGGGGAGTGAAGAGGGAGTTAGGAGAAAGAGGAGTGGAGAAGGGGTCAGAGAGGAAAACATGAGGGACCAGGACGATCAAGTAGGGGGAAGAAAAGAGAAGGAGAGCAAGAAAGGAGAGACCTTAATAGAGGGAGCCATTATAGATTTAAAGAGAAATCTGACACTAAGGAAATGTCTAGGGATCTACAAGGATGACTCCAACTAAGAGCCCAAGCAAGAGTGGAGAGGCTACCTTAAATGCCCTTTCCTGATAATGAGATTGATGGCTACCTTATATGCCATCCTAGAGCCTTCATCCAGTAGCTGATGGAAGCAGAAGCAAACACCCACAGCCAAGCACTGAGCTGAACGCCTGGAATCCAATTGCAGACAGGGAGGAGTGATGAGCAAAGGGATCAAGTCCATGCTGGGGAAACCCACAGAGACAGCTGGCCTCAGTCTGACAGGTGGGGAAACAGCACAGGACCAAACCAGGCCCCCTGAACATGAGCGTTAGTTGGGAGGCCTGGGCAGTCTATGGGGCCTCTGGCAGTGGAACCAGTATTTCTCCCCAGTGCACCAATGGGCTTTGGGAGCCCATTCCCCATGGAGGGATACTCCCTCAGCCTAGATGCAGGTGGAAGGGCCTAGGTCCTGCCGCAAATGATGAGACAGACTTTGATGATCCCCCATGGGAAAACTCACCCTCCCTGGGGAGTAGATAGGGGTTCGTGGAGGGTCGTGAGAGGACAGTAGGGAGAGGGAACTGGGATTGGTATGTAAAATAAGAGTTTTAAAATTAAATATTATTTAAAAAGTAGCTGGTGCAGCCTTTGTGTTAACTGGAAAAATAAACAAATAAACGGAAAAACCCAACAGTCTGCTGGCTGGAACTGCAGAATTAGTGTCTTCTTTTAACAAGAATCATGTTTGTTGACACCTTGGGACCTACACTAAGGCCTAGTTAGCAAACACCTTTATTGAAGTTGTTGGCCAGTGGAACAGGAAACCACAAGATTTGGTTGAAGCATAATTAGAAATCTGGGAACTGTGGGTATTGCTCAGTGGTAAAACACTTGACTAGCATGGCTGCGGCCTTGGGTTCCATACCCTGGTCATTATCAGTAGATTCAAGTATTGCATACTTCAGGAAGATTGTTGGAAGTCGGCTTTTCCATTTACACAATGCACCAGAGGAGAACAGCTTTGCTTTTACTCAAGACTCTCCTTCTGATTCTGAAGCCACTAACGTCAGTAGAGAAGAGAAATGATGGGGGCTAGAAAAGGGACAAAATTGTCAGTGTTCTTCAGTAATCAGAGGTGTGCCTGAACCAGATGAGCATCACTGCATACATAAGTTCTAAATTAGAGACTTTTCTACACGGCCGACTTTTGTCACAAATCCCTCTATTTGTTTAATACTCATCACTCTTTTGAGTTTTAAGTTTTATTTTCATCGTGTTCCTTAGATGATGATGTCTTTTACTTCAAATTTTTTTCTCTTCCCTTTGTCTTCCACAGACTCTTGCTTCATTCTCAAATTCTGAGACTATGTAAGCCTTCTGCTACTTCCATTTCGCTAAGCACACACTTGTGTAGTAGATCACGAGGATTTTGGACCTAATTTCCTCCACCTTATGCACTCTCCGATGCATTCCATGTTTACTCAGAAGGAGGTGGGGCCACCTGAGCAGATGTTAGGAGACAATTCCTTATAGAGGGCCATGCGCTGGTTACTTTTGTGTTGTTGTGGGGGGGAAAATACCCTATCAAAAGGAACTTAAGGTAGAAAGGGTTTGTTTTGAGTCACAGTTCCAAATGGATACAGGCCATATGGCAGGGAGGGCACAGCAACAGGTAAGGAACACATAGAAGCAAGAGGAAGATGTTGATTTACAACACTGCATCCACACAGAAAGCAAGGAGAGAAAACAGGAAGTACAGGAAGGCTAACCCCAGCCCACCCCCAGTGATTACTTCCTCCAGCAAAGCTCTACCTCCTAAAGGCTTGTGAACCTTGATAACTCCATCTGGGGACCTAGTGTCCCCATACATGAGTGTATGGTGACATTCCCAATTCAAACCATCACAGGCTAGAGCGCAAGTACAATGTACCTTGTGCAACACATTTTGTCATATATCTTTCTATATAGTTTAGGATGTTTGAACATTCCTTCAAAAATGTAAGAACTACCTTGGAGTAACAGAACGCTCTGAAGAGTAAAGCCCATCCTTGGTTTCATGTTCACCAGGGTTCAAAACAAACGTCATAGCTTAGGGTGTTGGAATCAGTCCCATAGCTTTGATATGGGCAAAGATGCTCCTTTTCCTTCTGTGCAAATGCACACCACAACCATTGCAAAGCCCCCAGAATCCATCAGTCAACTTCATGGTGGACAGACCACAGGCTTTCTTTCGCAAAGACCCTGCTCTGCGTTCTACCTAACCAATGAGCTGCAACAGTGTGGTCTCACAGATCTAGGTTAGGTCACTGCCACAGTTTGAACTGCTGCTTCTACACCCCTCTACAGTGCCCTCATAGCTAACAAACTATCAATCCGAGGCGAGTTCTGAAAGTCATCCATTTTGATGGGGAATTTTTGATGTCTTTTATACTTTCCCCAATATTGCTGTTTCTCTCATCTCTTGATTCAAGTTTTGCAATTTATACTTTCCCCCCAAAAGATAAATTGCCCATTTCATCTACACACTTCAAACTAGTTTTGTTGCTACACATTTCTCTACAGTCTCTTGTATAAGGACACTAACCCTATTCACAAGGGCTCCACTCTTATGACCTAATTACATCTCAAAAGGCTCCATTTGAAAATAGCTCACATTAAGCTCTTATCTTACAAGAGACAAGGTCTGTAAAGGAGCTTATTAAACCAGGGAGCAGGCAAGAAAGCTGAGAATTACTGCCCAGCTGGAAGCACTCTCCAAGGCGTGGTGGCCTGGCTTCCTAATCAAGCTGCCTCGGAAAGAACAGCAGAAACTGTGAGGAATAGTGGGCCCCATACACACTGGAACCGGGGGCCCAGCAGAGGCCACGGTGAAGTGCAGAAACCCAAGGGACCTGCCAGGAAAACACACAGCCTCCCTTTCCCCACATGCCAGAACCACAGGAACACATGATACAGAGACCGATGGCTCCTACCAGCCCCTCCTGCTTACAGTATCACACAGAAGCTTTTGGCGTCAGAGGGATTTGAGAGGTTCACTTCGGTGTAAGTGTGCCAGGAATTTATTACACAGTTCCCATCAGGCAGCTGAGTTTCTGGAGTGGGTAATTCAACTCTCCAACATGCAAGTCCCACATGAACGTTGCAAATTTTTCTACTGAAACTGATCAAAAAGTAAGGATGGTGTGTGTGTGTGTGAGAGAGTGTGTGTGTGTGAGAGTGTGTGTGTGCGCGTGCGCGCACGCGCGTGCGCATGTATGTGTGCCCATATTGTATGTAATGCCAGGCCAGTAAAGCCCGATGTAGTAACATAAGAAACATTAAAAGCTAAGACAGGATAAGTCCTCTAAAACTTACTAATTTGGCAGCAATGGCATCTAATGAGCAAAAGATAAATGCAAATCCAGACAGAACTGAAAAGAATGGTTATACGTACATTGAAAGAAACTGATGAAGAATATAAACCGCTGGATGAGAACACAGAAAAGCAGCTAAGTGAAATAAGGAAGAGATGAAAGACACCTAAGAGTAATTCAGCAAGGAGAGCAGCACACAGCCTCCAAAGTAACTCTCAGTATTAGTGATCTCAACATCCCCAGTCAAAACACACAGAGTAGGAAGATGGGGGCAAAGAGAAGGAGAGCCATCTATCTCCTGCCTCCAAATAATCATTCCTCGTCACAAAAGACAGACCCTTAATTAGGATAAATGGATGGGGAAAATATTCCTAACAAAGAGAGACAGGAAACAAGCAGCCATTTCTGTCCCAACACCCGACAAATGGTGTAAAACGATGAAGACGGTCACTCCAGACCAGTTAAGGGAACCATCTGTCAAGAGACATCATGATGCTAAAGGTAAGTGTCCCAAGCAAAGGTTCACCCAATTCATAAAGCAATACTAGGAAATGTAAAGCTACACGTTAAACCTAGAGCAGGAGGAATGGGTGATGTTAATACCCCACTGTCATCAAATGACCAGTCTACTCAACAAAAACAAGCAGATTAAATGACATTTAAATGAACTTAATAATGGACAGCTATAACAACGCATCCCATCAAAAATTGTAAATTATATATTCTCATCAGCCTATGGAATGAAAATAGGTGATACATTAGGACACCAAGTAACTATTAAAAAATATTGAGAAGTTCAAATAAAAGCCCTTGAACACTTATAAGCTAATAAAATTTAAATAACACGCTATTTAATGACAAATGGGACTTAAAGAAATAAAAATTGCTAAGATCAAATGAAAATGAAAACACAATATGCCAAAGCCTATGGAAGAAGATCTCGGGGAGAAGTTTAAAGTTCTAAATGCCTACATTATGAAATCAGAGACATAACAAATAAATAACAGTGACATACCTTAGCACTCTGGAAAAAGAGGAACAAACCAAACCCCAAATCAGTAGATGGAAATACATCATCAAAATCAGGTGGAAAATAATGAAATGGAAACAAAAGAATAGGAAAGATTAGTGGAACAAAGGGTTGTTTCTTTGAACGGATAAAATTATTGACAAACCATTAGTCAGACTAACCAAATGAAAATAAATGACCAAAATTAATCACAACAGGTACCAATGAAAACAATAGGTCTTATTTGAAAAACATATGCTCCAATAAATTGGAAAACATAAAGGAAATGGATGTATTTCTAGATACAGATGATCTTCCAAAATTAAACCAAGAGGAGATAAACAATTTAAATGGATACATAACAAAACACACAAGTGAAGAGGAAGTTATAATCTTCAGACTAAAAGATTCTCAGGCCAACATGGATTTACTGCTGAATTTTACCAGACCTTCAAAGGAAAACTAATATCAATGCTTCTCAAACGATTCCATTAGATAGAAATGACAGGAATGTCACTCTTTTTTACAAAGCTATTATCAATTTGATACGAAAAGCAGAAAAAGAAGAAATTTACAGACCCATTTTCTTGAAGGACTTAGATGCAAAATTTCTCAAAACACTTCAAAGCTGAGTTCAAGAAGACATTTGACTCATTACTCTCACTGAATATTATGGAGTACCTTACATAACTTACAACCTAAGTTTACTCAAAATGGATAACACAGTAGTTATCCATTTTGTAGTGGATACACTATGATAAATGTTATAAGCATCACAACCAGATAGAGCTACAAATAATAAACCATAATAATTAGTATGTAGCAATTAGTGATAATATACTACTATAATTGTCCTGAAGTTGTAAATTATAAATCTGCAACTTGCCTTGTAGATATTGCTTATCTACAATAAGCAATATATTACATAAAAGATATAATTAAGTGGAAAATGCCACTTGGAAGTACAACATATCAACATGAAAACAACTAACCAGAAGTTCTTACTTTGGAACTTGATGCAGCCACAGGTGCCAGGCTTTGTGTGGTTTGGTACAGGGACCCAGCTTTGCTTGTTTAGTAAGTTTTGTTATTGATAAAAGCAATGGACACTTTCAGGAGCCACTCATGAAGATGAGCCAGGAAAACGTAGTTCCTAAAGAGAGGAGTTTTTGATAGCCTGGCACTACTACCCAAGTGAAGAGGGCTGGATCTGGCTGGCTGTTGATCACAACATTCTGGCCCCCAGTGGAGGAACAGCAGGGATTCCAACCCCTTGGCTGAGCAAGGGTGTACATGCAGCTCTGACAATGACAGGTGGCTGGAAGGGCCTGCTATAGACTAGTGGCCTCGGTATGTAACATGCCCATTCCCTTTCATCCTGGATTCATTAACTGTCCATTACAGTTAGAGGGACTCACTCACGAGCCTCCTCCCCAAGGGTATAACACATTGACAGTTTCTGGAGGAGACAAACTTTTCTTTGGTAATGTAGTTGTTCATTTGCTCTCCTATAAATAGCCCCACACACTTATTGGTTCATCAAGCTAGACTTTAGTAGGATCATTTCTTTGGTCTGAGATCGGTGTCCTATCTGTGGGATTAGTAGATAATTATTCATGTATCTTCGGGAAAGGCTCACTCAGAAAAGTTACACAACAGGGCCTCAAAAAAGTTCCAAGTTGGAGATGAGAATAAGGACATGCCTCAAGGCAAATGTATTCTTTCATTCAGGAAGTAATATTCTGCATTTTCTCACCAAAGCTAATCTCTCTATGTGTCACCAAAGAATAAACAGATGCTGTATGAGTCCATGCCTATGAGATCCTAAATCTCATGTAGGCATCTTCATAACCACAGGGATTGGCACTGGGTGTGTCACGCATTACACTTAAAACTTCCTCCTCTGCCAGCAAAATGTTGGCTTCCCTTCTGTGTTTAGAATGGCCCATCTCGGAGCAAGGAAGAGAAACCCACTTATTACAGGCCTCATTTAACGCAGGAGGATGACCCCAGGCACTTGACTGATCATCCCATTGGCCCACACTTGATCCATTTGTAACTGAGTTAATTTCTATGAAACGGAGGCTGGGCATGCTCTTCTGTTCACATTAAGTGTTCTCTCCCCTCTTCCTCCTTCCAAATAATCCCCCTTCCCACCTACCCTTGCCATCTCTCCTTTTAAATAATCCCTCATTCACACTTCCCCCATCTCCTGTCTCCAAATAATCCTCCCAGCCTGTGTACTCTCTCCTCTCTGTGAAGACAACTGACATTTGCCATTTATTCTTTCCACCAACTCTTCTTTCAAGGATCAGCTAATAGGTGTTGAGCCAAAAAAAAAAAGCCAAGATACTTAGATATATGTAATCATATATAATTTTCAAGTAGATTCGATAGAAATACCACTGTGTCAGCTGCTTAAACAATGGTGCAATTATAGGTTATAACCCTCATAAAATGAAAACCGAAGACCAACTTTAAGAAGAGATTTCTCAGAAGCAGGGAAACCTACATAATCTGTGGGGTCCAGAGTAGGAAATTAAAGCTCCTTGGTAAAGAGATATAAATGTCAAGGCAGAGACACCAGGGCATTAAATCCAATGTCGGGCCTTAATTACATGAGTCACATGTCCATGCAACCACCCTGTCTGAAGGCAGTCAGACACCGCTCATCAGTCTCTGGCCTTTCAGACCTCTGCTTTGCCTCTTGTCCCGGTGAAGATGCTGTCCCACACACAGCGTATGCATGAGCTCATACACTGAACGGATTAGCAGATGAGCTTCTGGTGTAGAAATGTGGTGAATGCATGAATAGAATAATGCCTGCTGAATGGAGACCTACATTCAAGTCAAGGGGCAGGGAAGTAGTGGGGGACACACAGTCTAGACTGTGTGTGAGGGATCGGGACCCTTTGACTGACCAGATGACAGACAGCCTGGCCTCGTGCTTTGTTTGGCTGAAGGATTCTGAACCACAGGAAGATGCCACAATCTATCTATGCATGAGGCACATATTGGCGACATACTTCACTCTTTACCTTTCTGGGGATAGATATAAGTTTAAGTTAAATTACTGATTATCATTTTTTAATGACATATTTCTTATTAGAAGGAATTTGTAAAATCTATCCTCCCCTGGGAGTGGTCTGGTTTTATGGTTTTGTGTGATTAGTGCAAGTGGGAGTTTCAGGAGACAGACTGGCATCTGTGCATCTCTCAGTCAGCTAAGATCCTCAGGGATGGGATGAAGAGCAGAGAGATGCTCCTCTGCCACTATGGTCCTGAGATGGCCCTTGGGCTTCTCATTCCTCACCTCTCAGCACTGGTTCTTGACCAGCACCAGGCAAAGCCCCGTCTTAAAACATATCCATGTCTAGGCATCTGCTCAAACAGTTTCTTATGGGAGAACACTTGCTTCTAGAAGATTCTGATGTGCCTGTGGTCACAGCATGAACTACCTATCTCTAGAGTAAGAGATAAACTGAGCACACAAACAATAGGGGCCCATAAGAGGAAGTGTAGATACAGCCACGGGGTAGCATGGGTGTGTGTGTGTCCATTGTCCCCAGCAGGAAGGAGCAGGATGGATCACCCTTCACCCTCACCTCCTCCATTAGCCAGAGGACCCCCCCAAACACACACACACAGACACACACACACACACAGACACACACACACACACACACACACACACACACACACACACATACTTTTCCCACTGCCCAGGGCTGCCTCCCTCTGCTATAAATTTCCTAATGGAAAGGCAGCTTATCTGATTTCCTCATTTCCTGTAATACAATTATTTCACAAAACTCATTTTTCATCTGGATCCACAACATTTAGCAAAATGAACTCCAGGTACCTGAGACACCAAAAAGATAAAGTGCACAGCCAAAGGTTGCCTCCTAGACAGAGGCAATCCATCCTGACTCCAGAGTTAACTCAGAAATAGATTCACACCGCCTCTCCCAGCAGCCATCCCGCTCATCTGTGTCACTAAAAGCATTGGCTTGTCTTGACTTCCAAGAGCTAAAAACTGGCTGCCTTAAGGACACCTCAGAGCCTAGATCTGAAAAACATCAACTGTGCCACTGCCAAATGTGTGATACCTATCGAGAGTTCCGTTTCCTTAGTCAACAGAGTGCTGAGCTGAGGGGAAGTGCTGCCCCATCTCACAAGCAGAGACTGCAAGGAAAATCACAAGCACAGAGTACACCTATCCTTATAATTTGATGTAATCTGGGTTCCTTCTAAGCCAGACTGGAGGCGCATCATCCTCATCGAGCTGCCACTCAGAGCACAGGATTCCACTGAAGAAGGCAATGGGCTCTTTCAGAGACCACAGACACGGTCCTAATCCCTGTGAGCCTGGCAGGCGTTGCTCAACAAACTAGGCAGAAGTGCACACTGGGACTTTCAACCCTCGGCCAATAACATACCGAGGCTGTGATGTCAAGGTGTTGCCCCAGAACACAGCAGTCTGCGATAATCAGCTGGGCTTATGATGCATGTGTGCTGGCTCGTTTCTGAGGAACAGAGCAACACGCAAAACTACAATTAGCTAAGTGATAGCATGTGGCCAGATGTTATCTCGTGTTGTCTTTCACTGCCTTTGGTGATTAAAGGAGGGAACAGCCAAAGGAAGATTTTTATGCCACTAAGAAGAAATACAAAATTAGAAAGATGTGTAGGCATGTACCACTTCCTCCTGGATACTACGTTCCCTGAAGACATCAGCTCCAAGTCTTTGAGAGTTTCAGTTATATTGTTCCTATAATGTGGAAGGAGGAAAGTCTTTCCTCCATTCCGAAACCGAAGCTCTATTTCAAAGGCATCCCAGACCTCCAAAAGCACCAGCAAGCTGAGCCTTTAAAGTTAAATCCCAAAGCATCTTCTCTGGATCTATTCCTGTAAAGCAAGAGCAGTTTCTGTTGCAATCACAGCTGTGAAACAAGCTGCCCCGGGAAAGAGGGCAGACGCCGGTGACAACCCTGAGCAGAGACAGAAGGGCCATGCACTGCACACAGCGCCAGGGAATGCAGGAACCAAGAAGGGGGAACTGAACGCAGATGAAATTGAGGAAGCAGTGAGGACTTAAAAGGCGCCGCTTCTGGCCCATTCTCTAGCAGCGCTCTGCCTCCTGCGCACTTAGGCGCCCGTGAGGAGAGACCGCGGTCTAAAGCTAGACACTGCTGGTGGGTTTCACTGGCCTGCTGGAACACTGCCATGTGCAATGCAGCATCGAGGACATCTGAGGAGCACGGGTCACCTCCTCCAGAGCCAAGAGACCCCACAGGAGGGAAGGAAAACACGCTGGAACTTCTGAGGCCCCTGGCTTTGTAGACGGAATGAGATGACGCATGCACGCTGGGAACTCTGTGGGCCCAGGCCCTTTTCTTTAACCTTCGCCAAACACACACACCTACTTTTGAAAGAGGAGATGGATGTGGGTTGCGGGTGACCTTGGAAATCTAGAGTTTCGGCAGACTTACAGTCTTGTGATTTGTTTGAAAGCTGCCACAGATGTGCGGTTTCATTCATTCTACAGAGTTTACCTGACTCTTTGGAGTAGGCATTTTTTAGAGAGGGGAAAGGGACAGAGACGGCAGTCATAGTTAATCTTGGCTGTCCACTTTTGTGGATGAGTGAAAGCCTAAAGAACTTTATGATCCTTTACATTCACTAGAGTTCTTGGTTTTAAACTCTATTAGTTTATTTATCATTTAGTTTTCTCATTATTTTTTTCCTCTCCAACATATTATCTCTAAGGATTTCTTGGAAATTCTATACAGTGCACCCCCATCACATTTCTTTCTCATTCTTCTCGGGCCTGCCATTCTCCTCTTGTAACCTCCCCCCCCCCAAAAAAAGAAAAAAATACACTGTGTCCAATTTGAATTGCCCATAGTGTCATAGAGTCATAGGAGTGTGATCGAATTCTCAGCAGTCAGCCCCTTAGAGACAACTGAGTGTCCTGTCATCCAGTGCCCATGCCTGCCTCTCCCTGGCCGTGTGTGTGTGTGTGTGTGTGTGTGTGTGTGTGTGTGTGTGCATGTGTGTGTGTGTGTGTGTGTGTGTAGGTGTCAGGTCACCTGAAACTGGTGTTACAGGCAGTTATAAGCTGCCACGTGGGTGCTGTGAGTTGAGTCCAGGTCCTCTGGAAGAGCAGCCAGTGCTTTTAACCACCGAGCCATCTCTCCAGCCCCGTTTCTTATTTATTTATTTATTATGGTGGGAATATCACAGGAGCCTTCAATGCCTTTTCTTCTCAACCAGAGTTCTCATTTCTTGTTTCTTAGGTTTTAATGTTTGTTAGTGTAGGTCTTAAGTTTGTATGTTCTCGATTTTCCTTTTCTTAGAGCACACTTGTTATTCACTGTTTTGTATATAGTTTTGTATCAAGCCTAATTTTTTTCTTTAGACTAAAAGGGGAATTGTAGTGAAATGTTCATTTTGTCTGCACCGGTGGCACTGACCGCGCCCATTGGGGTGGAGACGGACGGAAGTGACCTGGGGGAACTAAGTCTGAGGAGGGGGCTTCGAGAGCTCTCTTGCTTACAGCACAGGGACAGGAGAGCATCCGGAGACATCCTTGGGACCAGGAACCTGCTGGTGTTCATCTGTCTATGTTGTAAGTTATTTCTCCCTGAATAGACATCTACTCGACCTCTTTGTTTCTCCTGATCCTTATTAAACCACGATATGTTAGCCCAGGCTGGCCTTGAGCTTGCTATGAATCACCGTGTTAGCAAGGCTTCCCCAAACTATTGGGTAATCCTTAGATTACTGTAGACCCCCAAGACCTCGGATTACAGCTGTCAGCCACCCTGTCCAGCTCCATTAAGAGTTCTGATGAATGGAGATAGCCAGATTCTACAGTTAGTAAAGTCCTGAAGAGAATGAAAAGTGGAGTGATCATTTCTAAGCTACTCTTCTGTAGGAATAGAACACAGGAGATTTCTTCCTCAGGCCAGCCCCGGCACAGACGGTCCTGTTAGTTTAAACCCATTGTCTTTACAGAAGCTAGTTCATTCCAGAGTTTACTTTGACTGCACGGAACATGAGTGAGCCCAATGTGTTTAAGTTTGGTCTGTTAAGGTCTCATTCAGGAGTTCAAGTCAAATTAATGGCTTTCACAAAATGCCTTAACAAAACTTAAATATATGTTCCTATGTGATGCGGAAAGCCATATCTATGTGATGGGGGGCAGGGGAAATTGGTGCATTGTAAGAAACGAAATGAGTCCCCAAACTTGGTCCAATCAGCAATCCTGCTTGAACTTTGCAAAAGAAGCCTTCATCAGAGAGTTGCTGGTTAACAAAACTGAGAGTGGCAGATAGGAATGATGTTAGCAGGGAAGAAGGGGCTCCCACCGGGAAGAAAAGAGATGAGCAGATTAGATAGCATCAGCTGGAGCCTAGTATCTGCTGCGGGTTAGCTCCGAAGCCGGTGACTGGTGAGGATGCTACAGCTTCTTTGCCTGTCAAGTTGCATGACCCAATGCGACACACACAGGACCGTGACCATGCTATCTGGTTAGAGGCAAACCTCTAAGACCGCGCCAGGCCTAGAGTGACAGGGAAAGCACTCTACAATAAGCACAGCCTACCTCACAACTGGAGTGCCACCAGATATCCCAGCAGGGATCTGAGCACTTGAGGACACCCCAGCCAAAGGATAAAGTCAGATGTGTTGTGGAGAGCCTGGCACCCATGCCAGGTAGTATGGAGTTGGGTGTAAATGCCATGAGAGAACTGAAGGATGTTATCAGTGTCACAGAAGAATCTAGGAGTCCCAAGGTTCAGAAGGGTCCTGAACACCACATCAACAAGACTAAGGTTGGACAGAAGGGAAGGAGGTGGTGGGGGAGGGGATCCAGAAAGGTGTTGGTAATATTAGCAGGCAGCAAGGAACATTCACAGGATTTTATCACAGGGCTTACCACAGTTTGGGAACTGACTGGGCAGCCACATTGAGAACAAATGGAGGAGGCTGTGCATAAAGGTAGAGGAAAGCAGGAGCCCTCAGCTCTGCACTCTGACCCCAAGGCTTTACAGACTGAGCTTCCAGTTTGAAGAGTGAGGGGGGGGGGGGGCCCTGAGCTGAAAGGAGAAGGCTCCAACTTAGTGCAGCTTACGTCAGAGACGCTCTAAGCCTCCAGCTCACTGGCTTTACAAATTTTCATTGAGTTCAGATTGTAGAAGGAAAACCAGGGAGAGGCCAGGGGCATGATCGGCCAGTCTGGCTGCTCAGTGCACCAACTCCCCACCTCATTCCCATCCGCAGAGACGCCTTCCTCTCTGCAACAGAAGGCTGTCACAACACCAAGCCCAGACGTCTGTGTGCCAAAGCGATTAGCACAAAGCCAACAGAAGGACAACAGAAGGAATGTAGTGAAGGGAGCCAGAGCTGAAACAGGAGGAGGATGTCTCCACGAGTTCCCTAGGAAGGGCTAGGCATGATCGTGCGCTCCTTTAAGAGACATCTGGGAGGCAGAGGTAGGTAGGTGTATATCCGTTCGAGGCCAACCTGGTCTTCATGCTGGGCCAAAGAAGGCTACACAGTGAGACCAAATCTATAAAAATGTTCCCCAGGGAGGTCAATTGAACAGAGCCTCTGACTAAGTCAATCTGGGAAACCTGGAAACATCCAGTCTGTCAATGGTGTTGCCAAGGATGGATGGGTAACTCTTCCAGCCTACTCATACCAAAACAGAATTCCCTAATTACGGAGACCACAGAAGGCTGTTCTAGAAAATCACCAAGAAGCCCTGACAGCCGCAGACTGATACTCAACACAGGACCTTTGTGCTTGAAGGGAAAGCAGGCTTTGGGGTTTGTGGCCGTGTAAAGTGCTTCTCTTGAACTTCGGGATGTCCTCCTTTGTCTAGAAGTAGAAGTTACTGGATACAGTTTCTTCATGCTTGAGTGATTCCTGATCCAAAAGCTATGACCAGAACAGCATGTGGGCACCAAGGGCCCCCTAATGACATCGGCAGCAACGCAGTGGTGCAGGCTGTCAGACTCTGCTCCTTTGTGTTTCTCGTGCATTCCACGAAAGCCTTCCAATGTTTCTGTAACAGTTAGGACCCACGGTCCAGTCCAGCACCTATCTTCAACACAACTAAGAGTCTCTGCTTTGCCAAATGTCAGCCAAGCACCTGAGCCTTCCCCTGGAAATTTGTGTAACTCTCAAAAAAAAAAATTGCAAAGAACCATGCTAAGTCAATTCAACAAGAATTATCCATTCTTGGTGCAAAAACCACTGTTGGTGATCTGATCGTGCATGTTCTTCCTCCCCATCCTTACGATCTGATTACTTTGCTCAGCATCAGCTGGTTCACCAGAATGCCCCACACTCAGTTTGTCTTCTCAGTAACTTTCATTCCATCCATCCATCCATCCATCCATCCATCCATCCAGCCAGCCAGCCAGCCATCCAGCCAGCCATCCATCCATCCTGTATCCCTTATTTCTCCATGCAGCCCAAGGGGGGAGCAGAAACATGAAGGAGATAAACCAAGCAAAACTTCTGAAGCAATACCCCAAGGAGTCGAAAGGAGAGAAGTAAAACAACAGCACTGGATGCCTGAAACTGCAGGCAACAAATCCCACAGCCCAGTGCTTTTTCCATCTTCGCCAAGGGCCTAGGTGTTACTGCAATGATGCCTACAGCTGATGTGTGACAGAAGCAAAATGAGCATGGGTGTGACGGTTTTTCCTTTTCACAGGTGAAAGACACATTTTTTACTGTAGATCTTAGCAGCTTCTAAATATGTTTGACTTTGTTTATTAAGCAGAGAACTTGTTCCTTCTCAATCACAGAAACCATTCCCTGGCTTCCTTACAGACCCGTCTTGCCAGCAGAATGGATTTTATGCTTTTGAAAATGGAGTAAACTAAAAGTGACCTGAACACGCATACTCAATACCATCACAGCATACCTAGATGGCTACTGAGCTATTGACAGGCAGGTAGAATACACAATGTGAATGAACATGCTGGCAATCCCCCCAGATGATACACACCCTGAGTGGCATGGAATGGGATGGCATAGAGTCCAGTATGCTAGTAGTAACAGTCTACAACTGTAAACTGATTAATTATATACTTTGCATCATATACTTAATATTTTTGGAGCTTGGTTGATTGACTGGAAGTAACAGAAGCACCAGAAAGCAAAATCTCAAACAAGGGAATAAGCAGGAGGAAGGATGGAGGGGATGGAGGTGCCCAGAGGACCTTCTCTCCCAGCACAAGTAGAAGGATAAAGGTAGCAAAGAGCAGGGAAGCACAGAGTCAGAAGGACCAACTCAGCAGCTGGCATGCACACCAAGGTGGACATCTCTAGCTCTCCCCAATCCAGAGGGTGTCCTACCTAGGCTGGCCCAACCATCACTTGCTCCCTCCTCCATCTTTATATTTCATATGGAGAAAACTCACAACATTTCCACTCTTTCTTTGGAATGACTGCATTATCTTGAACCCAAGCTTGTCCCGTCCAGACATCAGTCCCATACTGTGCCTGCTTGTTCTCCGCCTGTGATCCCTGCCCTTTGTTCTTTATCTCTTCACATCACATTTTAAAGGCTGACTTCTACACTGCTGGATGACCATACTTCAACAGTCATGCTGCCACTCAAGTGTCTATGAGCAGACAGACTTAAGAGAATGTTTGGTGGTTGTTGCCAAGGCAGGGACTTTGTC
The DNA here is from genome assembly GCA_030556225.1 of Cricetiscus sungorus. Lineage (NCBI taxonomy): Eukaryota > Metazoa > Chordata > Mammalia > Rodentia > Cricetidae > Cricetiscus > Cricetiscus sungorus. The sequence goes on from JANBXA010000732.1 coordinate 9,899,632, forward strand.
AATGGTTACTGAGCTCTCTGCCCATCTGCAGGCTCTTTCTGCGGATCCTTGGCAAGCTCCAGTGAAACCTGGAGTACCTACACATGGCCATGGCTCACCACCATGAACCCGCAATGCAACCAAAAAGGCCACCGGCGTCCTTTGATATTGAGGTCTACTGCCACAAACAAACAAACAACAAAAAACATTACCACAGCTTGGGGAGTGAGGAGGCATTGGCACTGAATGTCATGACTGGGCCCTAATAAACCCTAAGCACATGTTATATTCCACATAACGCCTTTGGTAGCTTATGGGTATTTCAAAAGGTTCCTCATTTGAAATACTGTATGTGATCATTTCTATTACGGACAATAATCACTGGCCATGGCAGCTCCAAGGAGAACCACATTTAACCACAGGCCTTTGAAGCAAAGCGTGGCAACATTCCTAGAGTCTTAAATGGTTCTAGTTGTTCAAACTGAAACTGAATCAGCAACGAAGGAAGCACGGATACATGTCTTCCAATTACTTTCCTCTGTATGTGTGTGTTACTGAGTCTCACCTACAAGTGTTTAGCACACACACACACACACACACAAACATGGACACACACACTTACAAATAGATACACATTCTAACACATACACACATATACTGAGACATATACATATACACATATATGGACACATACATACATACACACTCATATACAGATTCACATTAACACACATATATACACAAACATGAACACTTATACACACACCAACATATAAATTCACATTCACACACACACACACACACACACACATACACAAACACAGACACATACATACACACCCACATAGACTCACATTCACACACATATATACAAAAACATGGACACTAGCATATGTACATACTCACATATAGATACACATTCACACACATAGACACTGAGACACACAGATACACATGCTGACATATACACAAATACACATATATACATACACACTCACAGAGATGCCTCACACATATACACAGTTCCATATACAGACACACACACTTACATACGCAAGCATAATCAGACACACTTCACGTGCATACACAATTTCATAGACATATAGATACATAGACACACACTTATGCATACACACATACACACTCATAGACACACCTATGCATACACAGTTACACAGACAGATGGGGACACACACACACACACACACACACACACACACACACACACACACACACAGGAGTTAGCTTGGATATACAGTCAGTATTGTCTCCAGGCTCCTCAAAGTCAAGTTAATAGTCTGCAACTATTAACAGTGCAGTCCCACCAATCAAGGCAGGTGTTTAGTGCTCTGGGCTGGCACTGTTGGACACCACCAGACGCTAATGTTAGTGTTAGACAAAGCTGACCTCAGCTCTGCCCTCCGGAGTTTACATGGCTACATCTATTCCACCAGCTGCTTTCCCTTCTCTCCTGTTCTTCATACCTCCCACTCACCTAGTAGAAGTCAGCTCTGAATCAGATATCTGTGCTAGACTGGGGGGGTGGTGGTGAGGAAATGTAAATGCATGTCCTAGGGGATTTGAAGACTGCATATCAGTTCTGTAGTGCTGTCTTGGTCACCCCAGCACCATAGTTTAGAAATGTCATATTATACTGTGCTTATCTAGACATGGGGTTCCTGAGGCCTGGGGTACATGGCTGTCACTCAAAGCCCTTCCTGGGACCCATACCCACCCCTCAGCTTCTGATCAGACTGAGCATCTCAGCTCATCACCCTCTGCTCTTGTATGCACCGTCAGAACATTTGAACAGCTTCTCATTCCCAGACTGGGGTGTCTAGATGCATACCGAGTCTAGCTAATGGCAATGTCAGGCCACAGTGTCAGCTGCTTCTTTTGCTTCCTCCCTGAGGCAGACATGTCTCACACTCTAGATTGTGAAGTGCTACGGTGCATGCTAACTCATAGAGCTTGCTGCAATGAGAAGGCTGCTGCCCCCCCAAAAAAACTCAATGTTAGAAACCAACCGAGTTTCTAACATTGCTTCTACATCACTGCTTTTACATCAGGAAGCAGAACCTTTGGGATATGGATAACAATCAAGTTTTGAATGTCCCCTATTCGCCCTTTCAGTGTTTAAAGAGCCTGCCTTGCCCCTCTGCCACTTGAAGATGCAAAGAAGGTGCCATCTTGGAAGCAGAGAACAGGCATGCTACACAGTACTGGAAGGACCTACTGGCAGCCTGACTTCAAATCGGCGGCCTCCAGAAACATAAGCAACACTTTCTGTTGGTTAAGTCTCCCAATCTGTGGCATCATGCTACAGCAGCCTGGATGGAGTGTTGTGATACCTACAGTGTATCCTATGGGAGAGAGAATGAATGGGAGACTTTGCAATAATCCCAAGCAGCTGTGCAAAGAAAGAGCCTCTTGGCAACTTGGCTGCACCTGTGAGAAGGGAGCCTGAGCCCTTAGGTCTGATAAGCGAGCAGGACACCAGTGAGTATTTGATCCCTGGGGACTGGACAGCCACAAGGGAAGCAACAATCCTCAGGAAAAAAAAAATCCTGAAAACCATAGACTGAACTGGCTATCTATGTCGGGGCTACCAGAGTAAGTATCACAAACCAGAGACTCGGGCAATACAAGCCTCCCCCATGTCTGCAAGGCAGCAGTCAGACCATAGTACTGCAGCATTTGCGTCTCTCCGAGGCCGAGATGCCTGGATTCCCGGTGCTTTGCTGTGAGTTAAGGAATGCCCTACCCCATAAGAAGAGCAAATCAGCGTCTCCTCTTCAGCCCCCATGGCACATTCCTTATGTGCCTGTGTTCCACTTCTCCACCAGTTACATCAGATTGGAGGCCCCTCTCCTCCAATATGATCCAGATATTCACTAATTTAATCAGGAGTAACCCTATACCCATATGGCCACATCCAGAGATACTTAAGATACTTAGGGGCATGGCTTCAACAAATATTAGAAAAAGAAAATGCGAACTACAAATGCCTCCTCGGGTTAGATAAACAGTTGTGACTGCTTTCCCCTGGAGCTAGGGACAAGCTGGCTTTTCATCCTTTACACGGTCAGGATGCAGCATCACGCTTGAAGGTGAATCACACTAAACAAAATAGCTATACACATATCCTACCTTGCCTAGGTTCCCTCCTGGACAAAGAATCAAGTGCAAATGCCCAAATCTCATCTTCAGAGGCCTGTGTGATGTGCCACCCTCCCCATTCTCATCCTATCCCCAAATCACATATATGGAAATCTTCATAGTGTGGTCAAATACATGCTTACACATGAAAGTGTCCGCAATCTAAAATACCATTGTGCAGGCTTGCTCGATGTCTTAGACCGTAGGAATCGCTCTCAGGGGTCCTCTGGCCTTGTCAGTCCCATTCACCATTGTCTTCCCCTCTCCTGACTCAACATTTGACACACAAGGTGCTCTGTAATATTTAGATGAATGAGTGCTCATAGGATGTGAGTCACCTTTGGCTTTTTGCATTTTTAATGCCTGTATTCATTCAATCACGTCTCGGAAGTTCCATTTCCTAAGGCTACACCTTCTCAGCAGTCCACGGCCACACTTCAGATTCAGAACGCATTCATCTCACCCTGAAATTTCACAATCTGTAGGGCATATCCTTAACTCAGCCTTACTACTCCTCGTTATCTTCTGAGCCAACACGGCCAGGAAGAGTCTTGGGATGGTGCCTCATCTGTGGGTGGGCCTCTGTATAGCATCCCATACCTTGCATGAACCAATCTCACAAGTGTACAGCTGGTCATGGCAAACACATATAGTTGCCTGCCTCCACATGAGTGAGCCTGTATGAGGCCAGGCTGTGGCACCCTCACAGAGGGAAATGAGAGATACTAAAGAGGCCTGAGTATGTTGTCAGAAAAATGGTTTAAAGTAACATAAAGGTACTCCTGTCAGAGCCACATCACAGAGATTGTCTCCAAAGAGGGAGGGGGTTCAATTGTGCAATGTTCCACAGAAGTAGATATGTTGAAGATAAAAGGAAAATCAGAAAGTCAAGCGCTTCACACATTTTGAGGAGACTGTGAACAGAATGCATGCTAGCAAGGCCGGCTGGCTCATTACTAGAAACGTGTCAGCTGCTCCTATTACTGCAATTTCATTCCCCTTCACTTCAACAAGTGTGGTTGACCATCTAACCATGGATTTTAATTGTACTTTATACAATAATGGGAAATTCAGAAATGATAAAAAATAAAGTAGAGAATAGATACTAGAGAAGCTTAAAATTGCATAAGTAACCCCAAAAATTCTTCCAGGGAACTCCCACAGCTGATAAATACCTCCCAATAAGTGGATGAATACAAGATTAACTAAAAAAAATTCAGGAGTCCTCCTATATACAAATGATAAATGAGCTGAGAAAGAAATCAGGAAAACAACACCCTTCACAATAGCCACAAATAATACAAAATATCTTGGTGTAATTTTAACCAACCAAGTGAAAGACCTATATGACAAGAACTTCAAGGCTTTGAAGAAAGAAATTGGTGAAAATATCAGGAAGATTTCCTATGTTCATGGATTGGTAGAATTAACATAGATAGTAGAAATGGCCATCTTACCAAAAGCAATCTACAGATTCCATGCAATCCCCAACAAAATTCCAACACAATTCTTTACAGACCTTGAAGGGACAACACTCAAACTCATATGAAGAAACAAACAAACAAACAAAAAACCAGTATAGGTAAAACAATCCTGTACAATAAAAGAACTTCTAAAGATATCATCATCTCCAATTTCAAACTGTACTGTGGAACTATAGTAATAATAATAACAACAACAACAACAACACAAGGTATTGGAATAAGAACAGACAAGCAGATCAACGAAATAGAATCAAAGACACAGAAGTAAATCCACATATCCATGGACACCTGATATTTCAACAAAGAAGCCAAAGTTACACAGAAATTAAGCAACAGGAAAAAGAAAGCATCTTCAACAAATAGTGATGGATGATCCGCATGTAGAAGGATGCAAGTAGATCCACATTTACCACTCTGCACAAAAATCAAGTCCAAGGGAATCAAAGGCCTCATCACAATCCAGTTATATGGAGCCTGATAGGAGAGAAAGAGGGGTAGAGCCTTCAAAGTAATGTTTATCTTTTAAATAAGCTTATTAAATGGGAAGTTATCTAGACATTTTCAAACACTTTTAGTGTTATTTAACTCTGCTCCCTCGTGCCTGTACTGTGCTCTCTCCCACTTGCCAAGACAAGCACCCCCTCTGTGTATTCCCATTTCCCCTTTCATAGCCTCTATGCCCCGCTAGTCTCACCTCTATAACTTCCCTCTTCCGCAGTCCTCTCATGGTCCCTTCTGACTTTACTGGCTTCTTTGGTTACTTCAGGCACTTTTCCATATGGGTCTGGGTTACCACAGTAGGTGTAATATTGCTCAGATGTATCCATTTACTTGCAAATTTTCATTTTATCTTTTGTTAACCCCTAAATAAAATTCCATTGTAAATTTGTATGACATTTTCATATACATTCATCAGTGGAAGAACATCGAGGTTGTTTCCATTTGCTCATTATTGTGAAGTCAGCTACGGTGAACACGGTTAAGCAAATGTCTCTATGCTAGTACATGGAGGCCCTTGGGTAGAAACAGCTGGATCATATGGTAAAATGCTTTCTAGATTTTTGAGAATTTTCCACACTGATTTGCAACGTGGATGCACTAGTTTGCATTCCCACCAATGGTAAATAAGCGTTCCCTTTTCTCCACATCCTTACTGGCATTTGTTGTCAGTTGTTTTCTTGACCTTAGCCATCTGACTTTGGTGAAATGAAATCTTGGCACTTCCAGGATGGCTGAGGATGATGACATCTGAGATACCTTTTTATCTGTTTATAGTTCTTGTTCAGGTCCATTTTCTTTTAAGATTAGATCATTTGTTTTCTTTATTCTGTGTGTGTGTGTTGTTGTTGTTGTTCTTTGTATATTCTGAATATTAATCCTCTATCAGATGAATAGATGGCAAAGATTCTTTCCCACTCTAGAGGCTTCCACTTCACTGTTGATTATTTTGTTGCAATTCAGCACCTTTTTAGCTTTATGAGGTACCATTTGTCAATATGTGCCCATAAATTGTGGGAAATGGAGTCTTGCCCCTAAAGTCCTTTCCTGACAGTGTAGGGCATTACTGTCAATCTTTTATTTTAGCACTTTCAGAATTTCCAGGTTCACACTGAAACATTGAGTTCATTTGTAGCTCGTGTGTTGGGGGTGGGAGTAGGTGATATATATGGATCTACTTTCATTGTTCTGTAGGTAAAATCACTTCCCCAGCATGTTTTATTTTTAAGATGGTACATAGTTTTGTCATCCATCAAATACCAGATGGATGTAATTATGTGCATTCATTGGGTCTTCCAATTTGGTCCACTGACTGACATATCTGTTTTTATGCCAGGACCATGCTGTTCTCATTACTACAACTCTACAATATAGCTTGGTGGATGGTATAGCAATCCCTCCAGCATTGTTCTTTTTGCTCAGGATTGCTTTGCCTATCCAGATCATTTGTGGATCCACATGAAACTGAACGATGTTTTTCTTTTCTCTACAATCTCACACAGTATTGATTGGAATTGCATTGACTATATAAATTATTTTTGGTAGAATAGTCATTTTCATAGTATTAATTATACAAGCCATCAGCAAGGGAGGTTTTAGCATCTTCTGTGTCATCCTCATTATTTTACTCAGAGATTTAAAATGTCTAATGCAGTGGTATTCCATCTCTTTGGTAAGGTTAATTTCTAGACATTGTATTTTGAATCTATTGTAGACAGGAGTATTTCCATGACCTCATCATATTAGTTATTGAAATGTTATTTATTTTTGAAATAGATTGTGTATCCTGCCACTTTCAGAAAGTGTTGATAATTTCTACAAGTTCTCTGTGAAATTTTTGGATCCTTTATGCAAATAGGGAAAGTTTAACTTCTTCTTTTCTTACTTGTATCCCTTTAATTTCCTTCTCTTATTTCTCTGGCATTTACATCAAGCATTGAAAAAGATCATAGATAATACACAGTCCATGAGATTGCTTTGATTTGATTTTTCTCCAGCAAGGGTAATGTTATTAGAGGGCTTATTATACAGCCTTTATTATGTTGAGGTATGCCTCCCTCCATCTCTATTCTCTCTAGGGCTTTTATCATGAAGGCATGATGGATTTTGTCAAAGGCCTTTTCTGTGTCTATTGAACAGGTCATGTAAGTTTTGTTTTTAACTCCATTTAAATGGTTTACTACATTTATTAAGTTATATTTGCAGAAACTTCCATGACTCTCCAGGATAAAACTGGATCATAGTGGAGGGTCTTTTTGATATGATATATGCCTGTATTCAACTGAAAATTAGTTTACTGTGAACTTTGACAACTGTGTTCAGCAAAAGTTGGTTCTGTTATTAGAGTAACTCTGGTTCCAGAGCAGGAGTTTGGAAATGCTCCTTCTGAGTGTCCTGGGATTTTTCTCTGCCTTGAACTTATACTGGTCTTGGCTGTACTGTCACAGTGTCTGTGAGTGCATACGTACAAGAGCCCTGTTGTGTCTGGCAGACTCTGTTTTCTTGAAGTCATCCACCTATTATGGCTCTTAGAATCTTTCTACTCCTTCTTCAGCACTGACCCCTGAGCCTTGAAAGGAGGGGCTTGATAAAGAATAAGTGCTCCAGAGTCTCTCACACTGCACAATGTCCAGGCGTGGGCCTCTATGTTAATTATCATCTACTGGGAAGAAGCTTCCCTGGTGATAGTTGAGTCATGTGGTCAATGGTCTATGTGCTTTCAAGAATATGCTGTTACGAGTCATTTTACTGCTGTTTCATTAGCAGAATGATATTAGGAGGTTTTCCCTTCATGTCCATGACCTTTCTAGTCCCAGGCTCTTGGCCACTTTAGCGGTGCTGAGTGTGAGTTCAATGCCACGATCTCATGTAGTGGGCCCTTAAAGGTGGATGGTTATTCCCATAACACATTACTCATGTATATATTGCAGGCAGATAACTGGGTTCATAGCTGGGTGATACTGATGATTTTCTCCTCAAGTAGCATGCAAAGTATCTTCCAGCACCATAAATGATAGTCATTAGGGGAAAATTTTCTACTTGGGCACCAACTCAATTTCTCCATGTTCAATGACATAAGCAAATGACACATTCAGCAATAAGGGCTTGTTGGGATAACCAGTATATTTTTTTTTTAATTCTGATTGAGGAGTTGAAGGCACCAATATATATACTTATTACTGAAAGGTATGTGTTGATTGCTGTCTCTCTCTTTTGTTTGTGTTTTTAGTCCTATTTGTGTTCCAGTAATTTTAGATTTATTTGTTTTCTTTCTGTAGCCTCTTGAGTATGCTTCTTCCTCTCTTCAGTCCAAATTATTGCTTCCTATATTCTCTGCAGGGCTGATTTAGTGAACGTAAATTCCTTTAGTTGCTTTACATCATGGAATTTTTTCTTTCTCTTCTAACTATGGCAGATGGTTTTGCTGGGTAAAGTAGTCTAGATTGGCATCTGTGGCTTTTAGTAAGCTCAAAGCCCTCTAGCTTTTCAAGTTTCTACTGAAAAGTCAGTTTTTCTTTCTTTGTTTTATGGGGTTATTTTATTTCTGACTTGTAGCTTTTCTCTTCCAGCTTTCAATGCTCTCTCTTTGTTCAGTATATTTAATGTTCAAATTATACTATGCCATGTGAGTTCATGTTCTGATCTTATCTATTTACTGTTTTATGCTTTTTATATTTGTATGGCTATGTGTTTCCTTAATTTGACAACATTTTCTTCTATGATCCTGTTGAACTCTATGTAATTGACCTAGAGGGTGAGGGTCTGGAGCTCACATTGGGTGGTTCTAGCTGTGCTGGAACGCACTGTGTAGACCATGGTATTCTTAAACTCATAGAAGTCAGGATGACTCTGCCTCACAAGTCCTGGGATTAAAGGTGTGGACCACCAGGCCTGGCTCAGAATCTAGTTTTCACTCCTAAAAGAATATTGAAACCACTTATGTGACTATCCTCTTGGGTAATTGACAATGAAGGAGATAGTTCTAGAAGACACATACAATAACTTCATCTCCTTCCCTTCAAAACCTCACCTTTTTGTAGAGAAAACCAGAAATATTAGGTCCCAGAAAACTCTCCCTTCTCCAATATCCCAAGAGCAGTTTGAAAGAATGCAGTCAAGAAAACATCTTGAGTAAGGATTCTTTGGGCTTCATTCATGCCCAGGTTGCTTGTCTGCTTCTTTGGAATTAAGGCTTGTTTTCTGGCTGCCATGGGACACCTTGCCCTTTCTGAGGATTGAATAGGGGTGTAGAAAGGAGGTGGTTGGAAGGAACCGGAGGAGCAGAGGGAGGAGAAAGAGGTTGGTATGAAAATAAATTTTAAAAATAAATAAAACTTGAAAAGGACTTGTTCCATAAGAACTTCAATTTTCCAGCCATTTGTCAATGAAGCTATAATTAAATAGTTTTACACTATTTTCAAACCAAGTAAATAGCTTTGAAGGCATACATTATAGTAGATAAGCAGTCCTATTAAGGACAAAGAGAAAATTCACATAAAATATCAATTTAAAATGTAGATAACACAAAAAGACAGAGAGAAGGCATATAGAAAGAAACCATATTTCCTTTGTGATGTTCCCCACAGATTTTGTCACAAGCTGGAATGGTGCCTAAGGCTAGGCAGAGGACAGCAGCCAGGATGAAGAAGTCAGGGGCAATTGAGACAGAGTTTGGGGCCACCAAAGAATAGCTTCAAGTTCCTAGAAAGCAAGTGACAAAGCAGGGCATGGGGGCCCAAGTCTGTAAACCCAGCTATGTAGAAGATAAAGGTAAGAAGATTGCATAATCAAAGTCAAGATGGGCTATGGAGTGAGCTCAGGGGCAGCTTGGGTAATCTGAAGTGAGACTCTACCTCAGAATTAAAATTCTTAAAGGCTACAGTTGCAGCTCAGTTCGCTGTACATAGAGTCCTGCATTTAATCCCAAGTGCTGAAAAAAGTAAGCAATGACAGAAACAAGCCAGCAAGCAATAGTTTCCTTCCAATGCATTTGCTGACTTAGCTGCACAGAGTAGAGACAATCATGAAAATGAATGTAAGAGACAAGGTCCTCAATTGACACCTTTAGAGAACTACACCTAGGAAATGGGGAGACCAGTGCCCAACTGTGCCTCATAAAGACAACAGGCTGGCCTACACTAGCTCACACCTGCACAGACGTGTAGAAAATAGAACTTCAGAACTTCACAGACTCTTGTTCATAAACAACATTGCTTGGCCTGTTGTAAAGTAATATCAACACAATGCAACAGAAGCAGAATCAGAAATGGCCAGGTGTGGTGGTTATTAAACCTATCTTTAATGACCAATGGATGCAAGAAAATGGATTGCAAGATGGAGTATCCCAAGCTGGAATCTGTTGGAATCAACCCACAATTTTACAGCCAAAAACACAGCAGACTTTAGAACTGAATGGATGCATGGCTTCCATTTGTCTCTTATACTGATGAGGAAAGGCCTGCCAATTTAAGGGTGAGTTGAGGAGCTTTGCACCAAGTACAACATAGAGCACAGAGGGAGGAAGAAAGAGCAAAGACAGTAGGGACAAAGGAGGTATGGATGGTTTGGGGTGACTGGAGTCACAAAACACAGTAAAGAAAACAATGTTGAAACAATGCAAAAGAGAACATTGAGAACATCTGATGTTCTTTCTGGCGCTTGAGATGTTCTACCCCCCCCCCCATGCTCTGCTGGGAACTCTGAACATCAGAATTTGTTTATCTTATTTAACTGTGGTCATTGGTACCACAGAGGTGAACTTCTCCTCTTCCCTTACCATTATCTCCTACCTAGGCTCCGTCAATGACTTGCTTACCCACTTAAGAAATAACACCTGATACCTATATAACAGTGGGATTGTAGGTACTGGTCTTTTTTCTTGGCTTAATATAACATCTTCCAGGTCTACTCATGTTTCTATCAGTGTGTGTACTGGCACAATAATATGCCATTATTCATGTGCACTACAGTCTATCCATGATGATTCTGTGCCTTCATTGTAGCCAATAATTGTTCCATAAAGAACAAAATAGTCAAAGTCATGGATGTTTTACTTGCCTGTGTTTTCTAATCACATGGTGTTTACTTGAAACTAAACATCGCATTATAACCTTTATATGTGTGAAATTATGTTTGTTAATAAAAGGAAGAAAAGAGTAACTTTTTAAAGCATGAATGTAGTGTATCAAACTACGAATTCAATTCACCTTGAGTGAAAAAAAAAATGGGAAGAAAATCAAGACTTGCTTTGAATCGTTACAGTATTCACTTCCGTTTTGTTTTTCCTGAACCTGGAAGTTCTAGAAAGAAAAAGATCATCTTCTAGTGTTATTGACCTCTCTGGAGTGGCCATGGCTGTCTAATGTTACCTCTTAAAACTTCCTCTCTAAAGGGACAACAAGAGTGAGATTGGTGGGTCTCACTTTTGTCCCATCACCCTTAAGGCTATGTAGCACGCTACCAGTTCTGAATCCTTAGGTAATGAATCACTGCAATGTATACTCTAGGTATGTCTAGCTTATCCCTGTGCATTCTCAGCTCCCTGCTATTCCTTATTCTCACATGGTGATGAGTTACTGGGCTTCCACAGATACTCTGGTGGCAGAACTTACCCTGCCTCATCTAGAAAAAGTGAAGATACAGAACTCTCATAAAACCAGCTCAGTGGTTTCCATGGTTAATGGAGAGAGGAGGCACAGGAAGGACATGCATACTCGATATTAACTAAAAGATAAGATTCTAAATAACATAAACTTGTTACACAAAGTTAAAGGTGCAAAGAAAGAGCCCACCTGTCAGCTGTGCATGGTCAAGGTTCTCTGCACATTCTGTCCAAACTTCAGGAAGTAAAAATTGTGCATGTCAACATTTAGACAGGAAAAGTAATCGTAACCCTGGGGCATGCTGAAGCCTCATCATCTCAGTATGTAGCTGAAGTAGTACTTCTGTAGTACACACAGCTGCATTTCACTCCATGGCCTTGAGCGTGTCCTGGGGTGACCCGCGCCCCATCTGATCGTACTTAGAATCCTCCCCCATGAGATCTCAATGAGCTCCATTTAACACAACACAAATAAGAACAATGGGCAATCCATGCTACAACACTCTGGAGATGAAACTTTCTGAAAACACTACTTAAACTGGAAATCCTCAAACATAAGCTTACATGTGCCTCTGACTACAGCTTTCTTGGTCCTGCACACTCTGTGTCTACCCAGGCACTGACCACACTGAGTACATCAGAGCAGTAGGTAACACAGAGGATGCTATGACAACTAAAGAATACATTCTTTTCCTGGTCCCAAAGGGACTAAGCACAAATGACTGCAGTACACCAATGTCAGTCTGCCAAATGGACAGAACGCCACCTCCGCCTCTCTGCCTTGCTGGAACGTCTGGAATTAAACCCTCGGTATTTAAAAAGTCCACAAAAACCCTGTGAGAATGGCTAACAACCATTGACTTTCTTAACTTGCTAAGTGACCATTTTGGGTAAAATCCTGTAACCTGACCAAACTTCAACACTGTGGTTAAAGCTAAATGAAAAACTTACATCCTGAGACTCTGAATACACTTCCCAATGATGCCTTTGCCCAAGATACGGTCTTATATTGAGTTGTTTCCATTTCTATCATCCACGTTTCATTGCTAGAACTCACAGGTTTTGAAGGAAAGAACTGAGTCCCACAAGCTGTCTCCTCATTCCTAAACATGCACTAAGACATCCATGTTTGTATACACAGGTATCACGTGAAGAAAGTGCCGTTCTGAGGAAGGCAAAGGCACAAATACATCTGGTGCTACAACCGAGTAAGTCCCACCCTGAGCTTGGGATTATGAGCACGGCCGACCCTTGGGAGGCCTCCATGATCTCCTGAGGCAATCTCAAAGATGCTTCTTCTCAAAGGTCCTTTTGCTGCTGGAAAGTCAGATTGGCAAAAGGCCCGATTCACATAGCTGTGTGGAGCCACCCCACCGTTTCAGAAAATAGGATACTTAAAAATGAAATATGGGCCTTGTGAGAACTGAAACTCTTTGAGTAGGAAACCGAACGTAAGTGGGTAATGAGGGTTGAGTCAGCACTAAAAGGTGGATGGCAGAAATGGAGGCAACTCAATTAAAGTCTGTGCTATGGGAAAAGCATCATTTGGAAGTGTTTTCAGGGTTTCGGGATGTGCGCCTTAATTTTGCGTTGACCACAATGTTAAAGTTCGGTAAGGTTACAGGATTTTCTCCCAGTCGTCACTCAACGATGAACAAATTTAGAAAGACGATGACCTTCACTGCTCCCTTTCACACTGAATTTCTATGGGCTTTTCGAATACTGAGATTTTTTAATTTCAGACGTTCCTGCCAGGCAGCGAGGCAAAGGTGGAGTTCAGTCCACTTGGCAGACTGGCATTGATGTACTGCAGTAGTTTGTGCTTTGGGACCCAGAGAATACTAGACAGGAGTTTTCATTTCTTAGAATTAGGGGCAGCTGATACAAAATCCATGAAGCATGGAAGCAGGCATCTTCCTCTGAGGGCTCAGAATGCCTTGGGTCCATTTCAGTAGGATCTCTTATCTTAAAAAAAAAAATTAAGTTACATTTACGTATTTGTGTGTTTGTATGTATGTGTATATGCATGTATGTGTACACAAGCAAGCAGGCTATGGTGCACATACACATGAGGAGGCAATTTGTCGAGGTCAGTTTTCTCCTTACGTCTGTGAGTTCCGGGAATTGAATTCATGCCTTTGGACTTGTTGGCAAATGCCTTTCCCTGTTGAGGTGTCTTGCCATCCATGATTAAAAGCATTATTTACTATTTGGTAAAAGGATCGGCATTCAAGGCTTACACCCTAACATGGGAAGTGGAGATGTGTTTAAGTTGGTAAAGCACTTACTTAAGCTTGCAAGAAGCCCTGGATATGATCTACAGCAGCGTAAACCAGGGATGGTGGTGGTACATGCCTACAACCCCAGCACTGACATCAGAAGTTCAAGCTAATCTTAGTTACACCGCAAATCTGAGACCAGACTGAGAAATATGACATCCTATCTCAAGGAAAAAAAATCTTACAATTTACAAGGCTGAAGAGAGAATTACCAAGAGATCTTATGAGGTCTGTGCTAATTTCTGGAGCACATTCTAAGAAGGACTCCACACTTTTTCAAACCTAGGATGTAGCTCAAAACTCTCCCATCTCTCTTCAGGCCTTGGTCCCTTAGATCCAGGGATGCTTCTTAGCCAACATTCACTCATCTCCAATTGTGGCACATTGGGGACCTTATAAGGCTGTGAGCACTGACTTCATTTGAAAATGTTGTTCCAACTATGCCAACCTGCTGACCCGTCCTGGACGAGTTTGACCTTCAGCCAAGTCCTTATTGGCTGTGGGTGATGTCACTTAGCATACTCCTCTGGCACATTTGATTTCCACACAAACATGCCCAACCAGAGTATAATCCATGGCACACAGTACATCTCCCAGCTGCAGGAGCTAAGCAAACCTCCAGCAACATCAATGCACCATCCCAACTGAAGGGCTGTGTGATTGTGTCTACAAGGAACTCTCAGTGTTAGAGATGAATTAGAGTGAGACACAAAAGCAAAGATATGTGGATGAAAGGCAACCAGACCAAATGCCAGCATAAGAAACAAATGCATCAAAAACGAGTACTTTCTCAGCACAGTCAACTGCACTTATTATTTCCCAGATAAGTGAAGATTGCATCATTAATTGATTCTAATGTACAACCCATTCCCCAATGGTGGGTTGTGTGAAGTAAGTTTCTTTTATGTATTTCATCTCTCTGTTCATATTTACAGATGGCATTGATATTAATTTTCTGTTTGGAGGTTTTGTGTTTTGTGCTATAGATTGCACATATAACCTCACCCATGCTACCATTCTACCATTAGCCACACCTTTGAGATGTTTCTTTTTTTTTTATTTTTTTCTTTTAAAGTTGACCTATAACATAATTTGACCATGATATGGAAGCTTTATGTCTGCAAAGAACACTTGTAACATCTGGCAATTAAAAGAGACTTTGTGGCTATTGATTTGAAGGAATTAACTCCGTGTACAATGCACTGCAATGAGGAGGCATGTGCAGGCGAGTTGGAAATTCCCTGTCCTTTCTATGAGATATCTCCCAGATTCAGAGGCAGTAGGTGCAGAGAAGCCCAGGGTGGGACATTGTTGGCAACATCAAATAACCTGCTCTGGGAATCCTCCAATGCATCTGGGCAGGAGACACACCACAACAGGCAGACATGTCAGGAGGCCCCGTGTACCACATTCTAACACAGCATCATCTGCTTAGCAGCTAAGCACTTGCCATGGAGAATGACTTCTTTCACAGGAGAGTCCTGTGCCCGGTTTGCTTAGAAACTGATGTACTCAAGAAAATATGCATCTGTTTTTATATTCCCTCTGAAGCAAATAAACAAATCACCAAAGCTGGCTTAGAAACAGAATTCAACCCAAAAGGTGCCTTCCACTCATATGCAACTCTAATATTAGTGAGGTCAGATAGAGAATGATTTGACTACACAGCCCCAAATGATCCCATTTGAAAGGCGTGCACTGTCAGAGTGGGGACAGTTCCTGATCTCAAGAGCAGTGGCTCACGGCTGATGTCGCAGGCTGTCCCTCCTGACTCTTAAAGACGACTTTCAATATCACTCATCACTTAAGGAGTTACAGTGGACTTTAAACCCACACAATAATAAAACTCCAGCCAAAGGTACTGGAAGCTGCAAGCACAAAGTGGGTACAAGAGCGGCCGAGCTAAGCACAGGTGCTTCTTACCATGTTTATGGATGACACAGGACCAATGCTGTTGACGTAAATGTCCACATCGATCACCGTTGGTTTTACTGTGGAGGAAAATGCATATACGTTAGTAATGTGTGGATGGCACAGTGAAAAATAGGAGATCACAACCCAATGTCCGGAGGTCTCAGCCACTAACAGCCAGGCCTACGCTGCACAAATATGTGGATCCCTCATGGGATCTGATTTAAATGTGAAACTAAACTCAGCTTGTCTTACTTCCTAAACTCTAAAAGGACCAGAGGTTCTGACTTATATTTATTGAGATGTAGGAAAATGAGACAGTTACCCACTGCAAATTGCCAGTAACTGATGACTATAAAGATACTCTGTGTTACTGAAGTTAATTTTATGGCAAAGAAATGAGATAAAATATAAGACAGTGCGTAAGTAATTTAATGTTGAAGTCGCTGCAAAGCTGAATTACAAGATGAGAAATACCAGAGGTAGATTAAAGAAAAAAAAACCTACAGTTCCAAAGCAAAATTCTAGTAAGTTCAAACACCAAAGGAAAATGGAAACATAGTTTATCATCATGAAAACATAGTTTATCATCATCATTATTATTTAAGCATATATGTACATGTCTAGCACAGAGTTAAAATGCTACAGTCAATAACAGCAAAAATTTTGCAAGTAAAGCCATCCCTGTTTAGCATGCACAGCTCCCATGAAAGTAAACTGGCTAATTTAGGCTCCTATTCCCATGCCTGCAGAGGAGCTGGGCACCACCAGTGAGGAGAGAGGGATTCTGCAGACCCTGAGCTCAAGAGCCAATACCCCGTTCAGGAGGGAACGCCTTCATCACTACTCGGGGGTCATCTAAGGAGAGACCAGAGCCAGTCCCAGAAGAACGCAATCAAGATGCATGAACTTGTCCACATGAAGTTTCCATGGAAACAAGACTGTTTGCTCCTGCAATTATTTCAATGGGCCTCCTTCAGTTTTGCTGGATAGCTGTTCATTCACAAATGGACTCTACACATTGCTTTTGGAACTGAGGCATCTTTGAGCTTCTAGGCTCTCACATTCTGGGATGGAAATCCAGGGCAGTGGTTTTCAGACTTTCATAAGATTAATGCAGTAGTCATGAATTTGAGAAACTCCCAGCATCTGTCAGCACACCCAATCTGTGTTAGTTCCAGAAAGATGTTGGCATTTTGGATGAACGTCCCAATACAAATCTACATGCTATACATATGACACATAAATTTCAGATAAGCTGGCTCTGAGCCTGAAACCAGGCTTTGCTGATCATTAAAATGACAAATAGCACCCTTCCGACAACTTCAATGGATTCCTCAGTGTTCTGTTTTCACAAAGGCAACCTTAGATTATGCTGTGGGGGAGGCTGTGCGATGTGATGTCACTCAAGACTTCTTTTGCAGAAGGCTTCTCCGGGTGTTTCTGAGTATTTATTAGACTCTGGGTTTCCAGAGTTTGTCAATGCCATTGAATTACAAGGGCTTGCGGACCCAGAGCTTCAATGGCTTAGAATGGGAAGTGTGAAATGTAGAGAGTGCAATCATGTAACAAAGATGTTAAGAGAGGGGGGTTTAAAGTACACGCACACACACTCACATACACCCATAAATGCTGGGGAAACCACTGGTTTTAGTAGCTGTTGCTAAGCAGAGTCATGATAATGTCAGAGGAGCATTTCAGAATGCCATCCAACAGCTGTGCCCAAGAAGCATATAGGCCACACTCTAAAATTCAGGCACTCAAGATACAGTTCAGACAAAAGGCTTTCAAAAAACTCTCTGGACAGTTTTCTAGTGAGGAAAACTGGCAGCCTTGTTGGCAAATGGCATTGGGAAGACTGAGTATACAAGAGCAAAAGAATCAATGTGGATCCTTGCACCTCAAATCCAAAAGTAAATTCAAAATAGGTTAAATAATTAACCATAGTAATAACTATAAACTTATTAGCAGATGGGGAAGCATTGTGATATTTAATTTCACAATGGTGTCATATATTGAATATCAAATTTTCAGACAGCAAAGAAGAAAACTCATCAGTTTTACTCCAGCAAATCTAAACATGTACACAGAAAGCATAGCAGAGTGACATGGCCACCCTAGAGTAGAATCGTGCAGCATTGATAATAAGGAAAATTACTCAGGCACTATGGATGATAGAATGGTGGTTCCTCGAAATAGTAAACAGAGCTAGCACAAGGCACAGGAATAAAACATCTGGGTATTTCACCAAGGGAAATAAAAAGAGGAACTCAATAGATGCCTGCATGTCCATTTTTGTACTGAGGCTATTCACAATAATCAAAAAAAAAAAAAAAAAAAAAAAAAGCAGAATCAACTCAAGTGTCCACAAAAGATGAATGGATAACCAAAGTGGGGAATGTGATGGGATTTTATTTAATATTTAAAAGAATGAAATTTTAACGCACGGCACACCGTGGATGAATGATGAAGGCTTTACGCTGAATAAATGATCCCATTACAAGTCTGATACTACACGGATCTATTTATCCGAAATTCCCACCCAGCGAAATTCATGAAATTCATGGAGACACCAAGTAAAATCGAGGTGGCCTGGAGCTACAGAGTGGGTAGTGGTGAATTAAGTTGTAAGTAAAGCTCCAGCTGTAGAAGACGAAAAGGAGGCGGATCATTGTGACACAATTCAGTGCCATCAAGTTACGGTACAGTAAGAGTATATAAGGTGGAAAGTTTATGATAAATACCATAAGTTATATAAACACACACACACACACAGAGACACACAGACACACACACACACACGCACACATACACCAAGCAAAATAATGATCTGGAAAGACCTAGGCAACTGAAAGAAGATTGGTATCTTCCACAGAGGTAGTAAATCCAAGAAGAAGAAGAAGGACCAGTTTTCTCTGCGATGGGACAAATTCTATTGTAAAGGGTGTAAAAAGGATGGGAGGGGCCACTGGAACTGGACCCTGTTCATTGGCTGAAGAATGCATCCACTCACAATTCTTTATTTGAGCTCTATCTTACCTTTCTGGGTGTTATTTCTTGAAAACTTAGAGCTACTGTATCTGAAAGGATTGTGCAGTGCACAAGACATTGGCGACGGAACGATGAGCAAGCCCTGAGACCCTTCAGGCACAACCCTCACCTCAGAGGTTGCTGGGCCCCTAAGGGGGCAATGTAGGGCACATTTTTCTCCTTGCTTCAGTCATAAAGCTACTGCATACTCATGGATTTTTCTTCCTTCTCAACACCATAGCATTCCTCACGCTAAATCAAGCACCTGAGGAGAAAACGCTGGTTTGCTCTTTGAATTATCAACACAGAGAGAAAACCTGGTGCTCATGAGATGGGCACCTATCAGGCCCTACTGAAGGCAGCGTGGGCTTGGAATGGGTGGTCTGATGATGGACCTAGAGGCGGGCAGCTGGCTGACCATTAGACTCCAGAGTCTGGAGATGCAGTACCTTGTCTTGGTTATTGCTATCACCACAGGAAACCTGTCAAGGTAAAAACTGAAAAGAAAAATCTTAAAAGACAGTTCATAACTATTGTGTCTCTAAGACACGATATTAAAATAATTATACTGCCTAGAGTACAAGCTTTCTACTAAATAACCTTGAGTCCTTTTTTGTGATAAAATCTACATCTTTATTTTTATTTCCAACAAGTTATATGTCATAGGCTCTGTTCAGAT
Organism: Cricetiscus sungorus; assembly: GCA_030556225.1. Classification (NCBI taxonomy): domain Eukaryota; kingdom Metazoa; phylum Chordata; class Mammalia; order Rodentia; family Cricetidae; genus Cricetiscus; species Cricetiscus sungorus. Next base: position 9,919,252 of record JANBXA010000732.1, read on the forward strand.
AGCATAACTGTACTTGAAAATGTCTAAAATGCCAATCTTAATGTGTATGGGAAATGAGAGAGAGAGAGAGAGAGAGAGAGAGAGAGAGAGAGAGAGAGAGAGAGAGAACATAGAGAGTCTCCTCTATAATCCACCAGCAGCTCCCTACTTCTCAGTAACACATCAATTCCTTGAGATCTCTAGGTTCCACCACCCTCACAGATGTTAAGATCCTGGCATGCTCAAGTTCCTTACATAAAATTGTGTGATACTTCCACAAAGCCTACCCACATTTTCAATTACCTCCAGATAGCATGCTGAATACTATGAAACAATGTATAAATGATTGTTTATTCTGTACAAGTAATAGAGGTATAATTTTTCCACTGTGGTACCGATCAATCCACAGCTAACTTAATCTACAGATGTAACCAGTGGGGACAGAGGGTAGATTGGATTTAAACATTAACAAATGTCTTTAATTCTCCTACGTTTATCTCTTTCCTTTTCAGCCTGGGGCCTATTAGGAGAAATCAGCATTCTGTATTAAGTGAGGAACTACTCCTTAAACAAAGGGCAGAAGTGGTCTTCTCTCATGAAAAAGGGAGCACAGGCTTATTTGAGAGCATTGCTAGGCTTTTTCTAAGGTAAAGTGGAAAAGCATATCAAGATGGTTTCTAAAATCCTCAATGCCTCTAAAACCACAGACGTAAGGATTGGGAACACATCATGGACGTAGGGTGTATCATAGGGTGTGCCACGCCCTGGATTCAGTCTCAACATAGAAAAACCCAAAACAAAATACAATGAAAAAGAAATACACGACGACGACAACAAAACAGTCAAATTGTGACAAAACCATAGATACACACCATGGCATGGTTTGCCGGCAGGACTGGCTGAAGGCAATGTAGCCTCATAATTGGAACAGATACTACAAAAGGACAGTTGAAGCAGAAGCTGTGCGTGGCTTCATATGGACACAGGGTCTGAAGCTTTTCTTCCAGAGGAGGAACGAGGCTATGAATTCAACAGAACACCCATTTCGAGGCTATGAATTCAACAGAACACCTACCATGCCTAAGTGAGGATCGCAAATACCAGAGAGGCCAAAACATCCGACTCCCGTTGACCTGAACCCTTTGATTGGTACCTTTTATGAAAACCGGTTGCTAGGTATCTGTGTACATTGAAGGAAATGTATGTTACAGGAAGTAACTGGGAAGCAAGACCCTTCACTGGACCTATATACTACGAGAGCACTTTCTGTTTGAGAACAAGACCTCTTGTTCCCCAAACAAAAAGGACCAGGTTCTGTGTGATTCATCATGGTCCCTCCTACAGTATTACATGCAGGAAGGAGTCACTGATACCGGAGTCTAATGACAGCTCTAGAAAGTGGGACAGTACAGCTATTATAATTACTTGGCTTGTACATGAAAAATGTTCACCCGAGTCTGAGAACTATAATATGATGTGGAGATTTAAACATCCTCCAGAACATGACGACAACTATGAATTGGTCCAAGAAGTCAAGTGGGCAAAGCTCTGGTAGATAAGGACACTCCTGACAGTAGGCACCTGTTACCATGGAAATGATTTTATCTTTGTGGAGAGAAAAAGGCTAAGAATAACATTGGGACAGAAAGTAAAGGGTCTTACAGTCACTCATAAGTAAGCAGAAAATAGACAATGTCAGAAACACAGGTTAAAATAGATGGAGACTGAGTATAACATCAAGGGCCATCAGGGATAGAAACGGCTGTGGCTTTGGGGCAGTGACCTAGGCTGTCCATGGGAGAGACTCTTCACCTCTTCCATACATGGTACCAGTAGGAAATGAATGAGAACCCTACTCCAGGTAGCATGGCCAGTGGGTCACAATATCACTGTCTTAGTTCCCCTATACAGGACGGCTGCTAACGACACCAACTCAGATGTGGCAGGAGGTAGTGTGGCACTCTCATAGTGAATAGTACATGCTCAGCAACCCACGGCTGGGGCCGTTGGGCTGTTGCAGTTACATGGAACTAGAAGGACAAAGGCAGGATTCTCTGCCTTTCTAACCCTGTTTTCCTTCTGAAATAACCTAGTCTCTCACATTTCTAATTTTTACAAAAGATTAAGTATGAAAAGCTTAAATGTGAGCAACTTAAATTTAAGAGATAGCCAAATAACACTAATGCATAAAGGCCCCTTCCGGTAGCTGGGGAGTGACTTTCCGATCTCCCCTGCCTTTGGGGAAGAAGATGGAAAATCGTGTCAGTCCCCGCACCTACTGCCAATTCTTTTACACAGACTATGAGTCCTACTGGGCACTAACCAGAGTGGTCTCCAGCCCATCACATGTACTGTGCTGCCTTTCATCTAAGAAGTTCTGCTGAAAGCCACAGAGGAAAGGAACAGTAGCCATTTCTAAATGTCACTTATGCACTATTCAAGTTTTGTTCCCATTCTATAGTCAGGAGGCTAAGACAGGAATGTATGGGACACAGGGTGAGAGGCTGGCCAAGGCTCTGCAGCCTGCCCACAGGGGACAGCAAGGATTCTGAAGTCAACCTCTAGATTCTCTTCTTGGGTTGAGAGGCTGAGGAACAAAGGATTCATTGAGAATCTATTATTATTTTTAGTACCCATCATCTTCATAATCATGATCATAATTATCACCACAAGCAATCACTGCAGGCTCCTTAAAATTCAAATCCTCTGTCTCTAAGGCTTACATTAGATCTGTGGGTGATGACTGAGTGATAGACGGTTTGGGGGAACAGGTCAAGGATCTACAGTAGAAATACACCACAGCCAGATTTGCTGCAAAGAAAGGAGCTGCCAACTAATGAGTCAACGCAAGACTGACCTAGCTGGCCACTGGAAGCCTGGTGTAGGTAAAGACAGCACTGATTGATGGTCGCAGTCCCGTTTTGTGAGCCAACTGATTCTGCTTCTTAGATGTAGGATTTACAGCTGGACCCCACCCCACTCAGTCTTGCCAATTCTAAAACCTTCAGTCTTGTCCCACCTATCCTCTCCATAATATGACCTCAAGAAGGCTAGTGAGAATTCACCGAGGCCCATAGAAGTGTGTCACAGGGAATCAGATTTGAAAACACGAAATAAGGCAAACTGAAATCCACATCATGTTCATGGAAGCAAATTAAACATGTTCAAAGTGCATATCTGAAAGAGAAGAAAGCATGAGTGATAATGTTCTGAGTCAACCTCCCTCCTGAGCTCAAAAGGTTCTAAATAACCACCTCCTAAAAGAATTTCATGGCAAGAGGGTAAGGCACAGAAAGCATCTGATGAGTCCTATAACCCTAAAAACCCAACTCTGTGACCTGGCTAAATAACCAGAACTGCCACAGATTCTCTTCTCCATCAGGAGCACACAGTCTCTGAAGAAGCCTTCCCATCCACTAATTCATCACAACAGTAAAGGGGAGGTTTAAAGGACTTTTCATGGCAGCTTCTCTGTTGTATATCTGAACAGGAGTATCAAACATCAAAATGCACACACTGGCAAAGCATGCCTCCACAGCAGACTTCAAGGGCCGTTTTCATCACACCTTTAACAAGGAAAAAGCCCGAGGACTGTGTGTACAGCCCCTAGAAGTCAGCAAACCCGCTGTGCTTTTTAAAGCCCGTAACGGGGTGATATCAGCAGGAGGCAGAACACAAATACAGACATGGCAGCTCAGTGAGGATACATGAACCATTGCCTCAGTGGCAAATCCAGAATCCATGGCAGGGCTCTGGGTACCTATGAAATGCAGAGCCAACCAGGTAAAGCCTGGTGAGAAGATTCACAGTATTGTCAGCCCAAGCTTGGCAGAGCACATTCAAGAGAAACTTCAACGCTGAACTTCTCTCTGGAGACTAAAGAGAAGGACAGAGGACTTTTAACATCCTGGTGCTTGCAGGGCTGTCACAGAGACTGCTTTCTGCCTTGTCTGAATTGAAGTTGCTAGAAACAGGGTAAGAGGTCAGGTGGCCTCCGAGAACACAGTCAAGAAGGATGCCTCTTATACACAATTGATGGTAGGTTGACATCAGTTTGGCCAGCTCAAGGGTGACGGTGCTCACCACCCCGCCTGATAATCTGAGTTTAAACTACGTAAACCACATAATAAAAGGGTAGAACGGACTCCTCCCCCCACATGTCCTCTGGCCTCCATACGTGGTAGCAGCTGTGTATACCTCCTACAAATAAAATAACTGCTTAAAGTAGAAATGTATTAAGCAATAATTAAAAGATAAATGTTGTCTGTACAGACAAAGACCAAGACCCACGTTACATGTTCTTGCCATGAGACACTCGCTTAAGATATATGACAGAACACAGGCCAAAAGCTTCAAACCTTAAAGCTATTTCATTAAAACGGGACATAGTCAGAGCAGTAGTGCTAATCTTTAAACAGACAAAATCTATCACAAAATTCAAAGAAGGTCATCACAGAAAGTGGGCAACTCAACTCAGCGGGAAGCTATAACAACTACTAAAAACTATTTGGATATATTACTGGATTTCCCAGACACAGGAAATGAACACTGAGAGGGATGGGGAGTAAAACTGATGGCAAAGAACAATAGGAGACATCAACAGTCCATTCTCAATTTCCTGGAACCTGCCCTCTTACTACAGGCCCAGGGTCCCCCAGCCTTTCATACTCCACTCCACCAAAATGCACGCCATCCAGACAAAACTAAACAGCAATGCTGGACTTAAATATGTCATAAATCAAGTGGACCTAGAGACATCTACAAAACATTTCATGCAAACACACACACACACACACACACACAGAAGAGAGAGAGAGAGAGAGAGAGAGAGAGAGAGAGAGAGAGAGAGAGAGAGAGAGAGCTCTTTCCAGAAGCTTTTGGAACGTTCTCCAAAATTAACCACACACTTGGACACAAAGCAAGCCTTAACAGTTATAAGAAAATTGAAATATCACTCTACCTCTTACCATCTGACCACCACAGATTGAAGCTAGATGTCAATAGTAGAAAAACCAGAAAGCTTTTACAAACTCATGCAAACCAAACAACTCATTACTGAATGAAAGATGGGTTAAGAGAGAAATAAAAGAAATTTTAAAAATTTTAGAATTGAATTTCATGAAAACACAATATGCCCAAACGAATGAAACACAATGAACACAAGTTCATAGCATTAAATGCCTACATAAGAGAAAAAATGGAGAGATCTCTTATTAGCAATTTAATGTCACAGCTTAAAACTCTAACACACCAAGAAGAAACAACAAATAAAAAGACTAGATGACAAGAAATAAGCTAAACTAAACTCTACATAGAAACAAAAATCAAGACAAAATCAATGCGTTGAAGAGTTGGTTCTTTAAGGAAATTATAAAGATTGAGAAGGCCTTAGCCACATAAACTAAGAGACAGAGAGAAAATAACCAAATAAAATAAGAGACTAAAACTAGAACATTACACTAGTCAATGAAGAAATTTAGATAATTGTAGGTCATACTTTAAAAATATGTACTCCAACAAACCAGAAACCTAAAAGAAATGGATGAATTTCTTGATATATTCTATGTACAAAAGTTAAAACCAAGATCAAAAAAGCAATTTAAACATACCCATAACTCCATGAAACAGAAGCAGTAATTAAAAGCATCCAATCCAAAAAGATTCAGGGCCAGATGAATTTAGTACAGAATTATACAAAATCTTTAAAGAAGAACTAACTAATTTATTAACTAATAATAAATAACTAACTTTATTATTTAAAGAATAATCTTTAAAATTATTCACAAAACAGAAACTTAAGGAATATTTCCTAATTTTTTTCTATGAGGCCCATATTACTAGAATACCAAAACCATACAAAGACCAAATTTTAAAAAAGGACATCCCTTATTCACATATATACTGCAAACTGAATCAAAAAAAGATTATCCACCATGATCAAGTTGGCATCATCCCAGTGATGCAGGCATGATTCAGTATACATAAATCAATAAATGCAATCAACCACATAAGCAGTATCAAAGACAAAAAACATGATTAGATGCAGAAATGGCCTTTGACAAAATCTAACATCCCTTTAGGATGAAAGTGTTAGAGATAATGGGGCACACCTCAGTGTAGTAACAGTGATTTACAGCAAGCCCTCAGCCAATATCAATGTAAACATAGAGGGGGGGGGAAAGCATCTTCACTAAAATCAGAACAAAGTCAAGGTTGCCCACTTTTTCCATATATCTTCAATATAATTTTAGCTAGAGCAACAAGACAACTGAAAGAGAACAAGAGGCTACAAATAGGAAAGGAAGAAGTCAACAGTTCTACTTACAAATAATACACATATCAGGCCAATGTAAATGGGACAGAAAATCAAAACGGTAAAAAGAAAAATCAAATGAGGAGTTAGTTCTCCATAAGCACCAAAAAAATTTACATCCCCTAGCTAAGGAAGTGGGAAGTAATTAAGATTAGAAATGAAAGGGGGGCAAATACACCTGATTTCATAGAAATGAAAGGGTTTCAGAACCATTGTGAGCAATTTTACTTAAAAACAAACTGGAAACGCTGAAGCAAATTTAAGTAACCTAGAAGAATTAGACCGATCCAAAGAAATACATGGTCTACCATTACTGAAGCACTGGACCAGAACATCTGTACTACACTCTAGGATTGACTGGCCATGAAAATCTCCTAACACAGAGGAGCCCGATTTCTACAAGATGCTTAAATTGTGACATCTATCCTCCTCAAACTTCTCAAAAGATGAAGGGAGGGAACATTTCCAAACCTAACCCTTGAAACCAGAGTTGCCTGAGACCAAAGTCAACAGCCCTTGAAGAAGATGTGACACCAATATAACTGATCAATGTTGACCAGGAATGATCAATGTTGACCCAAAAAAAAAGGAATGCTAGAAAAGATACCAAGAAGGGAAACTCAAATACGACTGTTCTGCTAAAGAAAAGTAGCCATTAAATGACTCTATTCTATACTCATAGATCAGTGCCTTGCTCAGCCATTATATGTAAAAGAAAAAAAAAAGCTTCCCCCTGTTTTAAATGGGGACAAATACAGAGACCCACACCTGGTCGGTGTACAAAGGGTGAGAGACCTGGGAACACAATCCTAAATGTGAAGACTGGCATCAAATTTTTCCCATCAGGGATCAGTGATTGTAAGAGCCAGTGGGGATGGAAGACACATAGGGAACGAGGTCTTCTAAACACAGCAGAACTGATGCACAATGACCTTGCAGAGGCTGTGACATCATGCACAGGTCCCCCACAGGTCTACAGCAGACATGGTCCCAGAGTGGGCAGAGCAAGGAAGTCCACGAGCGCCCAAATAAAAGAGTAGCAAACATTTACTTGGGGGAACACTCACATGAAGTTAAAGAGCTACCAATGTGGTCTTCTGCCTTGGAGATACAGGATGTTGTGGTCAGGGTCTCTGACCACCACTCAAGGGAGAGGCCCCTCCTCTTCCTTTTAAGAGATAGACAAATCCACACCCTAAGACCAGTAGTCCAAAACTACCGGCAGAAAGAATTCCCACAACAGTCCCAGTGTTGACAGAAGTGGACACACGCCCGGATCCCCAACCCAGAAGTCATCTCCAACTGGCAACTGATAGCAAATAAAACAATTTTCTCCCCAAAAAAGAGTCTCACTGGGCATACAAACCATTCTTAAGGACAAGCCTGATGCCCAGTAGTAGAGCAATCTAATGGTATCGTTGGAGATTTTTTTTCTCATAATGTTTTGTCAGCTTTTCTTTTTTCAAGACAGTAGTTTTTAAAGTGACCCGATGATGGGAATTGCCTGTCCTCCCTTCCCCGAGTCCAATGGCCAATGTTGTTCCCTACCCTATTGGTTTACAGCAAAGCCCTATCTGATGAATTGTCTGGGGCTTGAGTCTGCTGTCTTCTCTAATCCTGGACCAAGTCACATAGTATATTTTTTGTATCTTTCCAATTTCCAGAGTTCTGAGACAAGCCATGACCAACACCAATACCAGTCACCAGGTGAGAGACAGATGGGCCTAGGACCCCCTGCTTATCTGCCACGTTAGGAATTACAAGGCACCTCATACTGAAAATGGATACTATTGTTTCCTCACAGTTTGAGGCACGTGAAATAGTCCAAGCTCCAGCTATAGAATTCGATGAAACATATTACACCTGATTAATCTTAACTAGTAAAAAAATATTTTTTTTCTTTTTTTCTGAATTGTTTCAAAATTCTCCAGTACTAGAAACACTTAGAAGGGTTCTATTAATCATCAATTTGCCAGAGTGGGGATTCTGAATGTCCCACAGAAGCCCACTTATTTTAAGGTTTGGTTTGGTTTGCTACCATTAGGAGATGGTAGAAACTTTGAGACATCAAAAGCAGGGGGGTTTGAATTCACTGCTTGCAGGCCACTGAAGGGGACCACAGGTCCCGGCTTCTCTCCCTTCACTTTTAGTGTTCTGCCTCGAGGTAAAACGGTGGTTTTAAAGAAACGGATTCCCAGTCGTGGACGGGAACCTCTCTGAGCAGCCAGAATAAGCCTTTCTTCTTAGAGGTGATTAACACCAGTTCTTACTGTAGTATCAGAAACCTAACTACTGTGCCTCCTGTCTGAGGAAGAGTGCCTTTATTCCTGCCAAGCCCCATTAACAAACACAATTAGCAGGAAAATCCTGAGTGACCCAGAAGTAGAGGGCTGAAAGACAGACTAATCCAGGCAAAACTCCCCCAGTTTCACAGACTTTATATTCTAATGGTTATAACATCATTCAGATAAACTAATCAATAATCTAGGTATTTATGGAAATGATTAGTGTGACAAAGAAGTAAGACTAGGTGCTGAGGTTGGAAATTGACTAGAGGAGCCATTCCCACCCCAGGAAATTAGAACAATGATATTTTAGACATATGACCCCGTAACACTGAATGCCACAAACGACGTGTGTAATATGAGCTCTAGAACCGGGTCTCTAGAATAAGATGTGTTGAATCAAAAGCATCCTTGAAAATAAATAAATAGAACAATGAAGGACATCGAATTACAGATCCCACCAGGTCCCAATAATAACACACATAAGAAAATTATACCAGCTGAGGATAAGTAAAAGAAAAAGAAACGCTAAGTGTAGCCCAGATCAAAAGGCCCACAGGATAAAGGGCGACGTCAGAATGATGGCCGGTGTCTGCTGAGAAACAACAGAGAACGAAACACAGCAACTCAAGATTATTCAAACACTGGCAGAAAAAAAAATGGCTTATAATTCTTGTCTAAAATCAAAAACAAACAAACAAAAACCAAGGTGAAATAAGCAATGTTAGTTACAATAAACCCAAGGAGGCTACATTTCCATCAGATCTTCAGCATGAGAAAGGCAAAAATCCCCACACTCTTAACAGATCGGCACGTAGAGGATGGGTCTTCCAGAAAGAATGCAGAGTGCCCAGGGTGCACCCACCACTGTTCAATAGTTCAACCCCAATCTGTTATGGCCGCGCTGTAACAGGCTGTCACAGGAAGGGAAAGATAAGACAATGAGCAGGGGCCTTGGAACTCCTTCAGAAAAGCAAAGAAAGCCTGAGGAGAGACCAGAAATGTTCCAGTAAAATCACACATGCTGTACAGTTCGCCCAGGCGGGGAAACACAGCCGACAGGTGACCTTTTTAAATGAAGCTGTAAGAGTCTTGAGAACCAGGCAAGCCATGCTGTCAGATGACAGAAACAAGAGCCTGGAAAAGAGCAATGCTGCTTCTGCCCTGGGATCACCAGGGATCTCCTCCTCTTCTTTCAACTCCAGCAACACTTACCATCAGCAAAAGAATAAAAGAAAGTGTGCTTGGAAGAACTTCATTAAACTAGAAATGGCTGACAGCAGAAGTGTTTAGGTTGTACGGTACAGGCGGCATCAAGGAAGCTTTTGCTTCACCAATGAATCTCTTCAGACCATTGTGGAAGGGGAGTGGTGTAAGTACGAGATAGATGTGTGATCCTTGTGATCCCTGTAGAAGTGGCCAGATGGCATCTTCTGTATCTGTGAAGTTCTAGAATAAGACAGAAAAGCCAGGGACCTCAAACTCCCAGTTAGTTAGAGAGCTGGAACTAAGTAAGTCATAGAAGCTTTGAGGCCAAAACAGTAACAGGTTCGAAGAAATGGCTGCAAACCCCCAAAAGCTGGTGATTGAATGCAAAGGTTGCTGTTGCTCTCAAATGAAGAAACAGCAAGAAGCAAAAATACGATATATTGAGTGGGCGGGAATCTGGGTGACGGGGGAAGAAACCGGGGAGGGCTAACGAGTGGGAAGGGATAGCTCAAGAACGCAGAGGGTCCTGTTAGCTTCTGTGTGGGGGCACGCTGTGATCCTGGGACGTGTGGGCTGATGACACTGAACTTAAAACGTGCAGCCTCGCAGCGAACCCCTTCTCAATGATGAAGACCTCACCTTTGCCTTGAGGACGAGAGCCATATTAACCGAGTGTTGGCATGAGTCAGCATTTGCTGAGCATCTGATGAAATTACGACAACAAGCCCACCAAATAAGGCCAAGGCAAACGTAAGGAAAACTTAGAGACCAAAGCCTTCTCTGCTCCCAACAAGCCCTTTCCTGTGCCTGGCGATACAGCCCTTGCCCATCTCCCGTGTAACTGTGTAGACAGACAGTGGTCGCTAATTACCCAGGAAGAGTTGATGTGTAGACACTTGCTCACCCACCACACGTAGACACAAATCCTCAGATATTCAAGTCTGAAAGGGCATCGTGTTTGCACTGTGTGCTCTCAGTCACCTCTAGGAGACACGTGAGGTTTAGTGAAAACCATATAAAGCGTATGGCGTGAGGGATTCTCGCAAGGAGTGATACCCATTCATATGCAGCATGCAGAGATACTTGCCCAAGTACGGTCAAGCCATACATAGTTGATTCCAACTAGCTCAGTATGTGCTAGTATGTGTAAATGTACAAATGAGTCGTTGGGGAGGCACAGTTTTCTCAATGTTTATATATGACTGGATGAAACGCAGCTAACTTGACAGCTTTTTCGGCCAACTTAGCAAGGTGGGACACTGGAGGAAGGGAAAAGCGCTGGAAACTGGCCTGCCACACAACTCTTCGGTTTGCTGTCAGTACTGAATCTTGTGGGGACTTAATGTCGACCTGGAGGACCTCCAGGCGGCCTGAGTCCGAGCACAGGTGTCCCAGGCAGGGGGAGGACAGCAGCACACAGGAGGCCTGAGCAGAGCCTTGCCATGTTCCTCCTCCTCCTGCTGCCCTCCTAACGCTCCTCTGCAATGCCCCCACCCTGGACCGAAGCAACCTGCCGATGCATGCTATTAAAAAGGCCAAGGGAACCCATCCACAACTTCTCGGATGAGATTCTTCACTGAACAGCTCTGCATGGGTTGGCCATGGTGTCCCGAGAGCCCAAGAGATCGGTGACGTTTGCTGTGTTCATTGCATTCCTTCCTTCCCATCAAAGGACAAGCGCTGTGTCTTTGCAAGTGGTTAGGAGGAAATGGCGGAGAGAGAAGGAGGAAGAGAGCAAAGCACCTAGCATTTAGGCAAGAACAGGAGAACTGAACTATAAATAGCAAGATTAGCTTGTTTTGTTTGCAGAAGGAACAAAGCCAGCTGTCTCTTAGGGCAGCAGAATCCAGGCCACTTTAGGTTTGATTGGTGTCTGAGAGGCTGTTTGAGCCCTGTCTCCTCCATGCCTAAGGAAGCATTTTGTGTTGCAATTTTAGAATTGAGTGTGTACGAAACACCTGTAAGTTCAATTCAAATTTATAGACTATGGCATTATTAACCATTACTGAGGAAGCCACATATTTTATTACTCTGATGTTACTGATGTTCAGATTCACAGCTACTGGAAGTGGGTAGGTGGCTGCCAGAAGCTACGGAAGGGAGACAGTACTGACAGGGACAGGACAGGCTTTTCTGCAGGGGTTAGAAAATATTATGGGATCAGATAGTGGTCATGACTGAGTACTTAGTGCACACACATCTACAAAATGCTGGGCTGTGCATTTTAAGTGCTATGTGTCCGGGAATGTGAATTTAATCTCAATTTTACCATTCAACATTTCAGCACTCGCACCCACTGCTCTGTAAAGCAGGGCTTACACTAATCCTAAATCGGCAGTGATTTTGCTGCAAAGTATTTCAGTAACTTAACACACACACACGTTTTCACCCATGATTCTGGGCAGAATTTTGTTTATGTAGCATGAAATTAACATTTATATATAATTATTGGTAACTGTAAAGCTATTGTATATTTATACTGTTATATCACACAGCATACAGCAATGTAAGATCTATTTTTCTGGGTTATCGTTAAATGACCTTTGTGCTGGGAACATTTGAGGATAACTCTAACTTGCTGCCAACATCATGGATGAAGGCAGCTACAACACATTTAGAGATGGTTTGTGTTTCTCTCTGGATGAGACTTTTCCTATAATTTTCCTCTTGGAAAATATACCTGTAGATAAAGCCCACAGCACTGCCCCAAGGCAGTGTCACTATTAGGAGAACAAAGTTTGGGACTCCCTTTCATGGTTTCCCTAGTTCCCCAGGTCTGTGCTTTTGATCTAGAACCGAGGCTGAGGCATTGGCATATTTCGGTCAGCTGGTGGAAGGACCCACGACAAGACAGCCTTGTGAAAGTTTATATCCTATGCACCAAATAATGCTTGTCTGAATCAGACTAGGATAAAGCTGTCCTAATAGAGTGACATTAGCCAAACACTCTAAGCACAAGGGTAAAATCTATGTGAGAAAGAGCATCTGGGAACTCTGGTGTGACTCCTGAACAAGACTTGCTTGTCGTATCAGAACCTCCTGCTACTATTGTGTGGCTGGAAAAGTTCAATCTCACAGGTGATCCTGCAGAGATGCTGGAGGCTAAGACAGCTAACTCAGATGGGGCAATACTTCTACCTAGAACGGAGAACCAGCAACGGCAATGAGCTTTGACAAGGCTACTAAAATAAATAGGTGAAACGGAGGCTATCAAATATATTGCACATCAGGCTATCACGGGCAGTGCCACTGAGCCTGGAAAAAGCAGAGCTGTTCCTGCAGTCAGAAGAGAGAAAGCCAACAGCCTGGCCAGCCTCTAACTCTCTAGACTCAGTGTGCACATCTGACTGCTGTCGGCTCATCAAAGCAGCACTCATGAAGCACTGAATCCCCGGTTAGCACATTCCCCCAACAGATAATAAAAGGGTCAGATGGTGGCTGAAACCTTGACCCACTGATGTGTTCCTCATGATGGAATTCTAAAGCCATGCATATACCCAGCAATCAAGAAGTACAGAACAATCCGACTGTAGATTTGAGCTATTTCATGATAGCTGAATGTCAATGACACCCTATTATGTGGCAAAGGGGCTGTGGAAAGTGTGATGTGTCGTAGCTTCATTGTTGTAAACAAAATAAGGAGCTGGCAAGAATGAGAAAATATTCACACTAACAGGCTCTGGCTGCAGGGTGTGTAGTCGCCTACTCTGCGTTTCATCATGCTGTTTATATTATAGCATCTTTCAAAATTAATAAACACAAAAACACGTAACATTGCACTCAAAGCAGATTACTTCATGAATTAAAACACCAATTTAAATGTTGAGGGGAAAGGTGAGCTCAAGCAATATTGTCTCCTGCTCTTCTTCCTAAAGTCTCTGCAGATGTTTTGAGAGCAGAATGGTCTGTTGTACAATACTGAATTTTTTCTGTATCCCAACATGCCATGGCAGCCAACACCATGAAGTGTTCTCAGCAGGCAGGGGCCTCCAGCACATTTTATTACTATTCTATTTAAGTGACAGAATGGCTGAAGTGTTCAGAATATTTGAAAAATATACTATTTTTTAAAACAGACTTGTTGCTGGAAGATAGGCCCATTCATGGGAATGCTTTAAAAGGTAAAGCCCTAGGTTGTTTCCAAGATCTGCCTACTACAAATAATGTTGCTTTGAACATAGTTGAGCAAATGTCCTTGTGGTGTGACTGTGCCTCCTTTGGGTGTATGCCCAACAGTGGTATTAAAGGGTCTTGAGGTAGATTGCTCTCTAATTTTCTGAGATATTGCCATATTGATTCCCATAGTGGCTGTATAAGTTAGCACTCCCACCAGCAAAGAGGACCCCCCCCTTCTCCACATCCTCTCCAGCATAAGCTGTCACTGGTGTTCCTGATCTTAGCCATTTTGATGGGTGTGACATGGAATCTCTGAGTGGTTTTGATTCGCATTTCCAAGATGACTAAGGATGTTGAGCATTTCTTTAAGTGTCTTTCTGCCATTTGAGATTGTTTTATTGAAAACACTCTCTTTAGGCCTGTACCCTGTTGGGGGTTACCCTGTTCAGACACCCCTTGTGTGGGGGAGGGGGTGAGCGAGAAGATGCAGCACCATCGACTCAGTGAGCAGTAGAGAACGATGCAGACTCATTTATTAAGGAAGTTAGGTCTGCTTTTATGCCCCTCCCAAGGTCCCATTGGCTCAGGCGGAGGACTCTGATGCATTGTCCTTTCCTCAATGGTGCCTCTGGTCAGGCTTCTTCTCAGCAGTCCCTGAGCAGAGAGGCAGGCTTGGCTTAGGGAGGAAGTGCCTGCTTCCCATACACATGCTCATGGGGACTGGCCTGGGTGGGCTGACCCCAGTTTCTACAACATATCCACCTTTTTTTTTTTTTTGGAATGCAGCTTAGCAGGGGTCAAAGCTCTAGCTTGGGCCCTGTTGTCCCCACCTCAGAGAGCATCCAGCGTGATGGACCATGTCTGTCTTAGGCTGGCTGCCTTGCAGGTCCTTACATGTCACTGACTACTGGCCCTGGAAGGGGAGGGTGGCATCTCTGGGAAGCATGCCCTGGTGGGAGGAGCACCTGTTAAAAATGATGCCTCGGGAATTTCTATAAGCCAGGCCTAAGAGGCTTCCCAAGGAAGGCGGCACTCTAGGTGTTGAAGCGCTATGAGAACCTGTGGGAAACACTTAAAGAGAACGATTAGTAATAAGACAATACCCCCAACCAAAGCATAGGACAAAGGGGGTCACTCCCGAGCCAATCCTGTGTTTTCGGGCAAGAAAGAGCACACGAACCCAGAGGTCAGGCTCCCACATGTTTTCGGGAGAAACTCAGGGGGCCAATGCCATGGCTGCATCCCCAAAGTACTCCAGGTTGACAGCCTTAACCTTAAGGCACCTGGTAGCCAATACTGGTTTTAATGCCCTCACCTGAGGCTCCTTACACTGGGAAGGTAAGCTCACCATTCGCCTAATGGCAGGAGACGCAGACAAGAACGAAATCTAAAAAAGACTCCAACAAAAGCAGCAAGTGTGCTGGACCTAAGTGTATTAGACGTTCCTACCTAATGCACCAGGGATGCCAGACCGACACAACACAACGGAAAAGACAGAAAAGAAGGAGGCGTTCCCACGCTCACCGTTTCTCAAGGACCCAGGGCATGAAACGTGCAGGGGCCAACTCACCGAAGCGTGAAGAGGGGTCCCAAAGGGTGCTTGCTGGTAGTGAAAACGAAAGCGCACAAACACAGGATCCAACAGGAGATGCACCGCCAGCAACAAAAGGCAAAGACCAGGGCCCCCAAACAGCAGTTTGTTTCCCGAAGGAAAACAATAATGATAATAATAAAAAGAACACCCTGATTCAAACAGGGTGGAGGCCCATGCCAGCACAGTATCCACAAGTCCCACGTCTAGGGCACCAACTACTCAGGCCCTGGGAGCCAGTGAGCATCAGAGCTCGCTGCACACTCGGTTGTTAAGGAAGTGAGGCCCGCCTTTATCCCCGCTGCCAGGGTTCCATTGGCTCAGACGGCCGACTCTGATGCATCGTCCTTTCCTCATGGGTGTCGTCTCTGGTCAGGTGCTTCTTCTTAGCAGTCTCTGGTCAGCACAGAGACAGTTTTGGCTCAGGAAGTTCCTGCTGCACAGTGCGCATGACCATGGAGGCGGGGCCTGGGCACCTGCGGCTTGGGTAGGCTGGCAGCCCAGTTTCTCCTACAGTACCGCATTCTTTAATTGGATTATTTGGTATTTTGACATCTAGTTTCTTGAGTTCTTTGTGTATCTTGGAGAGCAGCACTCTGTCAGATGTGGGGTTGGTGAAGATCTTTTCCCATTCTGTAGGGGCTGTAAGGAGCAGTTTTGTCTTGTTGACCCTGGCCATATCCTAAAATACATCTCCTTTATGCCTTCATTGCTCGATCAGATGCCAGTGACTGAGGGTAAGCAGACCCTGGTGTAAGCAGACACTAGGGAATGTTGCGAATGTTGCACCTTTCCTGTTCCTGGCGCTACTCGGGAGACATAGGCGGCTGAATATCAACCCAGTGTGAGAACGGCTGGACAGCAAGCCAGCACACGCCTGCCCTCTGCCTTGCAACAAATAAGGCTTTATGAAGAAAACCCTAACAAAGAGAGTGGCTAAAAGGAAATGCATGCATCACTAGCTGCTCAATAATCCAGTGGCTAGAAGAGATTTAAAACCAAATGTGACCCCACAAAGAAGCAACAGACTACAGCGGCAAACCCCACCCGAAACAGGGCAACGGGAAGTGGCCTCGCCTGAAAGGACCAAAAATCCTGAGAAAATATTAAAACAGTGGTCTTCGAGACACAAGGTACGGAATACCCAGTAACAGTGGCCACTGACGATAGAAAGAGGTTCAAAGGAACCCTGCCGCTGCGCCATCTGAGTCACCCAGGCAGGAGTGAGCGAGCCTCGGAGTTGGGACTCGAAGCTCAGAGTCCAAACAGACCAGCACTGCAAGAGTTCATAGTGCACAAACTGCCAAGGGACTGTTGGGCTCCAAAGAGGACCGCTCTCAGGGAATCACAGCCCGCGTGAGGGGAGTGTTGAAAACCAGTGCATGTCACTGGCATCCTTGTGCCCCTGAAACAGGGAATACCAGGGAACGCCCACTGTTGCTAAGAGCCAGACTGACTTGAATCCAGAGGTGCGAAAACACCAAAATCTGTCCAACAAAGAAGAAAGGCGGAACTCAAAGGCTTAAAAATTCCTTCTGATGAACTCAACTGAACTACATAGTGCATTCAAGAATACTTGTAAAAAAATCAACTGGCAACAAGAAAAATTCACAATATCTAGGGGGAAAAAAGCGAACACATGATTGAGAAAAAAAAAAAAAAAACAGTGAGGAAATCAACCAGCCAATCAGACGGAGACAAAAGCAGTAGTTATCTACTTCACATATGTTATCTCAGTGCACAGCAATCAATCAATTCAGTTCACTCTTAGCTTTTAGGTACCAATAACAAAAAGAAGAGAGTGATCGGGAAAAACCAAGAAAGAGGGGCAGCAGCTTTCTGTACTCACAGGCATCTCGGGACACCAGACTTTCTGTGTACCTGATCCAAACCGCTCAGGAGTCAGGAGCCATCAGAGATAAATTCAGGGAGCACCGGAAAACATTCCCTAAGCTACGAATGGGTGCGCCCACAAAGATAGGAAATGCTTCTTACACAAAGGCTTAAACACACATAGATGAAAACCAGCTATGAGGTAAATAGCAGCACTTCCCAAAGAGCCAAAGCTTTACTTAAGGAAGCCATCTCCATCTCTGGTAGTCTCTGCGTAACCAAGGCTTCAACTTCCTAGGAGCATGGGAAATGATTAAGGTAATAAATTACCCATGGCTACACACGGAACAAAGTTTGAGATTTCTAAACACCAGCACTCTGCTGGTCATACAGATACCCATGGGTAAAAGAAAAGAACCCAACTAGCTAAGATTTAGGGAGAGTCACTCACCAGTAAGTAGTAGTTCATGTCCTGGGCAAGAACCATCGGAGCGCAGGACCAACGACAAAAATAAGGGTAGAAAGTCCAAGCAGTGGCACTGGAGTTTGGCTACTTGTGATAGGTTTCTCTATTAGGTAAGTCATCCCTTGCCCCCTCCATCCCCTAATACAGGCAGGAAAATTGGCCTCAGGGTAAAAAGAGCAGGAGAGCTTGCCCTGCCCCCTCACAAGCTGCAGCAGTTGGGAGAGAGGACCCTGCACCTTTCCTGGACCACACAGTAGAGCTGGCCTCATTGGAAGAGCCAACCCCTAGAGTGTCAGCCGGAGAGAGCTGGCCCCATTACTCCTCTGTCCTGCAGCAGAAGAGATGTTCACCCACCCCTTGCCACTTTCGGCAGGCGGGCGGGCTGGCCCCTGGGGCACGAGAATAGAAAGAAGGACTGGACTTGCCCCTCAACAGCTGCAGCATTCACAAGAGCCAGCCCGAAGCACCTCATCTGGACAGCACAGTAGCACTGACCCTGTTGGTGGGGTGTGGGTGAGCCCGCCCTGAGAGCAGGAGCTCAGAAGAGCTCACCATGCCCCCACATCTGCCAGGCGGTAGTGTGAGTTGGGGAAAGATGCCCCCTCCTGCCCCTCAACACCTGTGGCAGATGGGGAAGGTGAGCTGGGGGCACGAGAGTGGGAGAATCAGCCTTGATCCTCAACAGCTGCAACACTCAGGAGAGAGGCTCCTGCACCTCACCCAGGCAACACGGTAGACCCGGCCTGATGGTCCAGGTGCTCCTGTAGAGCTGGCCTGATGGTCCAGGTGCTCCTGAGTTAGCCCCAAGGGTCCAAGAGCAGAAGAACCAGCCCAGTCCTTGCTGCCTGATGCATTGGGTGGACTAGTCAGGGCAAGCCTGCCCTGATGATGAGGAAGACGAAGACCTTGAGGGCTCATTAACCCAGCTACCGCCACACCCAAATCCAGGCCTATGAGTTGGCCCATCCCAAAATCTACCCCATCTATGATCTGCTGGAATAGGGGAAGGGGCCAGTTCTACAGATCCAAAGCTGCAGGATCTCCATGACACAGGGCAGCAGCAGGATATCCGAGAGGAGTTTCCACGAGGGCCCAGCAGAAGCCAGAGGCCTCAGACCAGACCAATGAGTCATTGCAATGAACACTTTCCAGTAAAGATATATGGATTATGACTCACTAGGTCACACCACAGACTCCATGATGGTATGTTTTTTTCCTTTTCTTTTAAATTTTATTTTATTTGTGTGGGGAGGGTACAAGGGTGGATATGAACAGATGCGGAGATGAATGGGATAGGGAGGATGCATGATGTGAAATCCACAAAGAATCAATAAAAAGTTGTAAAAAGTAGAACATTATACACACACACACACACACACACACACACACACACACACACACACGAGGGCAGAAAATAAAGACATGAATTTGTAAAGGCTGAAAAATTAGTATTGAGCTACTATATTAACCTATGTACCAAATATTTAAAAATATGCAGGAATTCCAAATAAGTAAGAGAAGGAAGCATTCGCCTTTCTGATCTACAACCAGGGAGGTGTGTGTTTCTTTTCGTTCTTTCTTTTTTTTGGCTTGGGGGATTTTGATCATTTGAGAAAGTGTGGAACTAGCTAGGAAACCCAGGCTGGTTTCAAGATTTCCAGGGTTCTATTTTCTCTGCCTTTCTGTTGCTACGATTAAATGGAAGTCCCACCTGCCTGGACCGAATATTATTTTATTTAAGATTTATTTAATGTTGTTTATGTGTGTGTGAGTGTGCATACCACATGTGTGCCAGTGGACAAAGGATGCCAGATCCCTATAGCTAGAGTTACAGTTGTGAGCTAGCCTGGCATGGGTGACAGCAACCAAACTGGAATCCTCTGGAGGAGTGACAAGAGCTCTTAACTGCCGAGTCACCTCTCCGTCCCCCACATCCAATGATGTTTAGGAATCCCAAGAAAGTTAACAGAAAGAAATGGACACGATGCCACACAGTCAAACTTAAAAACTTGAAAGCAGCAAAAGAAAACAACACAAGACAAGAAAATTCAGTTAGATGGTTGACCTACACATAGTCGGGAGCAATAGAGACTCAAGAAAAAGAAAAGAATGTAAATCTGTAGGAAACTGGTGACAATGTACATGCCAGTCCCAGAAAAGCGAAGGGAGCTCTTCAAGCTGAAAACAAAAGACAATTCTTAAAATGCAAACAACATCCCCAGGAAAGGAACTTTAAAACACATTCATCAGTACAGCAAAAGGGAGCTATAGGGTAGCTGAGCTTCAGTAGAAAAATAGTGACCCCCCCCAACATGCCAACTCTAATATACAGGATAAATTACAAGAGTATGAAATACAAAGAAGCATTCCATCAAATGGGAAACATATTCTAAAAATGGAAGCCTGCATAAATAATGGTTAACTATTAATGTTTGTGACATACATATACCATATAAAGCAACAGAAGGAGTGAATGAATAGAGATATCTGGAGTGCCTTGCTATGGTTAACTAAAACTAAGAAAAGCAGCAAATGATTTTGGTAATGTGTATTTTTGTTTTCATGGGCTTATAATGCCAAAATCATTTTTAATTAGGAACCATTAATAAACAAAAAATGTTTTACTACAAAATGCCCACAAAATACAAAATAGAAATGAAAGAGGCAGATGTTTGGTGCAGTAAAGCCTTATCACATCGAGGCTAAACTTGTCACACAGTATAAAGGATAGAAATTATGAAAAGAAACATAAACAATGTCTGACACCGTGTTGTCTTTAAACACATCGTAGGCCCTAAGATGCAGAAGATGTCCCTTCCAGTGGCTAATGTGAGTATTCGAGGTATTCAAAGATACAGAATGACTTACATAAGAATGGGGATCTGCATGGAGTCCTCATCTAGTAGCTGGTGGAAACAGAAGCAGACACACACAGCTAAACACTGAGCCGAACTGGAATCCAGATGCAGAGAGGGAGGACAAGACCAGGCTACAGAAACCCACAGAGTCAGCTGATCTGAACAAGGAGGAGCCAATGGACCTCCAGACTGATAGCTGGGAATCCTGAACGTGGGTCTGAGTTAGAAGGCCTGGGCAGTCTAAGGGACCTCTGACAGAGGAACCAGGATGTGTCCCTGGTTCACAAAAGGACTTTGGGAGCACATTCCCCATGGAGGGATACTTCCTCTTAGCCTAGAGGCAGGAGGGAGGGCCTAGTCCCTACTCCAAATGACTTGACAGATTTTACTGATTCCTCCTGGAGGGGAGGGAATGGGATGGGAGGGTAGTAATGGGGAATGGGAGAGAAGAAGGGAGGGAGGGAGAGGGAACTGGGATCAAAATGTAAAGTAAGAAAAATAAATAAATAACCATTGGAAAAAATGGGGCTCTGACACATAATGCATGCATCAACAATCACACAGATGGCTATAATGCTGTTCAAATACACTTCACTTAAAAACTGCTAGGGAGGAAAAGGAATGTCTCAAAATGATACAGGGTCAGTGTATTGGGAAATACAGTATTTATGCACGCAGTAATACAGTCCAGAATTAAGATAGAAACTGTCATAAAGGCAGAAAATGACAAATCAGTGTGTAATCGTACTATGTGGAAACATATTTAAGTATGAATTTTTATTATTCTTTTTATTTATGTCTCTGTGCAGTTGTTTGTATGTGAGTGCAGTTGCTATCAGCATCCAGAAGAGAGAGATGGCACTGTTGGTGCTAGAGTTAACAGATGGCTGGATGCCACCTAGTGTGGGTGCTAGAAACCAAACTCAGGTCCTCTGGGAGAACAGCCAGAGCTCTTAACCACTGAGCTTTTGATGTTCTACTTTCTATAACTGAACTAAACAGAAAACCAGAGATAGAATATATCTACACAACTATCAGATGGAAATCAAAATAATACAATGAATGAGATATTGATGTAAGCTACTGATGGGAGATGTTAGTCTGTAAATATGTTTCTCATATTGGTTAATGAATAAAGCACTGTTGGCCAATAGGAAAGCAAGATAGGTGGGGCTAGGAGACTAGGAGGAAAGAGGAAGTGGTTGGGAGTCAGCATGGAGAGCCTAGAGAGAGCAGCACGCTGGGCCTGCTCTCCGGTAAGATGAGCCACGTGAAAATACTTAGAGTAATAGAAATGGGTTAATCATTAAGACAGAGCTAGTCGATAAGAAACAAGTAACAGGCCAACAGCATTGTATCAAATACAGAGTCTCTGCGTATTATTTGGGGCTAGCTTGGCAAAGGGTCCGGGCTGGCAGGGAAAACCCTGCACGTAACAAATGGTGTCAGAAGTGGGTTCTGGCTTGGCATGACCAAAAGGAGCCTGAAGAAGAAAGTATATTTGACTTACAGATAACAGCCCCTCATCTGGGGAAGCCAAGGCAGAAGGAACTACAGACAAGAACATGGAGGCAGGAGCTGGGGCAAGGGTCATGGAGAAGAATTGCTTACTGGCGTGTTCTTCATGGCTCATTCACCTTCCTTTCTTACACACCCAAGATCAACTGCCAGGTGTGGGACTGCTGCGTCCCCCACATCAATCATCAATTAAAACATTGCACACTCCAACATGGTGGAGGCATTTTCACAGTTGAAGCCCTTCTTCCCAGATAACTCGAGCTTGTGTCACGATGATAAAACACTGACCAGGACAAGATAAATCTTGGAAACACTAGAGGTAAAAATAAATAAATGATTAAATAAATATCCTAATTCTATCACATGCAAAGTCCATAATAGTACTCCACAGAACAGAAATGATACCTTTTCTGATTCAAGGAGAGTAAGGATGATGGGAACAACCAAAGGGAAAACTTTCTTCTTTGGAGGTGACAAAAATGTTCTAACCTTAAATAATGGCTGCATGACTTTATAAATATAATAAAAGCACTGGACTGTGTACTTCAATACAATAACTTTTATAGCTTATCAATTATATTTTAATAATAGATATAAAAAGGAAGACAAAAATTTAAAAAAAAACATTTCAGACATACAAGCACTAAAATAATTCATTGCTAAAAGAGAAATTTATAGGAAATGTTTTAGGCAAAAATAAAAAGTACAAAAGACATATATTGATCTAGAGATGCCCCCCCAACAAAAAACACAAGCTCTTGCAATTTCTCTTGGTTAGTCACCATAACTAGTCACAAGAAGCTACTGTTGCAGACACCACATACTATGGACATAAGATGTAGAAAAATCACACTGGACTGCACTAGGAGAGTCCCCCAAACTGGTCATTTTCATGATGCCAAATGGGTGTTACACAGGTTATTGTGGAGTAAAGGCATTGACAATCTAACGTAGCTGTGAAGTCTTAGGTTTAGAATACCAACCTGCCAGAGAGCTGAGACTACTGATGTAACACTAGCATGAGTAACATGATGGTAGCTAAATACTCTCTAATTTCATTTGGGGCTTGCTCTGCAAGAGAAAAATCCATACCTACAACTATAACCCTAATCCAAACCCCATGACTACAGGGATCTTGGGCCCTGTTGGAGGGTGGGAGTTAATATGGTTGTTTAGTGGCACTGACATAGCATTATACCACCCCTTAAATATCTGTTTATATCCACAGACAAACAGTACTCTTGGACTTGAATAAAAAAGCTTCTTCCTGAAATGAACACAGACAAATGCAAAGACCCTTGGCTGCACAGGATGAGGAGACTAAAGGACACTTGAGGGCTCAGCTCTACACAAGATACTTACATCATCAACTGAAGACTCTGAGAACATCCCATAAGAGGGGGCAGAATGAATGTAAGAGCTGAAGGATAGGGAGAGAGACTATGAAGTACGATCTTACAGGCAGGACAAAGACATGGGAACTCATAACAGCTGTGCATAGTGGCAGTGGGTCCTCTGAAATCTGGGCCTCCTAACACTTAGTTATGAAGGGGGAATAGACTCATGGGGCCCTACCACACACCTCACGTGTACTGCTGATCTGTCCCCTTTCTGTGATAAAGTGAAGTATAGCATCTCGTTGTCCCAGTGGGGTACCCACAAGGCTCTGATGGTTGGTTCCAAAGTCAGGATCACACAGATGGCCCTGATTAAACTCTGATGGGCACCAAATAAAACCTAAGCCAATAAATAGGAAGACGTGAGCTCTATAGAGAGAAGGGGCCTTGTAGGGGGTAAGATAGAAATGAAAGAGGTAGGCAGGAACCAAAATATATAGTGCACATATGTGAAATTAAAAAAAAAGCAGAATGTACTAAGTAATTAAGATTCAAGATTGGAGAAGTGTGTTCTAGTTTGCTTTCTCTTGCATGGCAAAAGCAACTTGGGGGGGAGGAGGAAACGTTGATTTACACCTTGTGATCAGGGCAGGAGCCTGGGGACAGGAACTCAAGTGAGATCATGAAGAAACACTGAGTAATATCTTGTGCTCAGGCTCATGGTCAGCTGCCTTCCTTACATAACCTAGGAACAATGTCTGTGGGTTAGCACACAGGTCATAGAGGGCTGGCTGGTCCCTCCCACAGAAATCTTTAATTTAAAAAAGTACCCTACGAATGATATGCTCACAGACCAATCTGATCGGAACATTTTCTCACCTGATGTCCTAGTCTTCTCAGATGACTCTAGCTTGTGTCAAGTCGATAAAATCTAACCATCACAGGCGACAGGAATGGGGATTCTGGGGGAAGTGGGAGCAGGCCGGAGATGGATAGAGTCTAGAGGCACAGTAATCATGTATGGAATTACCAGAGACTGTATGACAAAATATTATTTTAATAAAATTTAGCAATGTAAACGAATGTGAAGAAAAGAAATACTAAGCTATACAAAGATGTCAGCGACATTTCCTTAAACAGGCAATGTCCACTTAAATGGAACTAATAAGAACACGACACAGAGTTTCTAACATGATGAAAAGTTCTCTTAACTTTATACTATATAAACTGGTATAGTATCCAAGAACAATTTACAGTATACCACATATATTATATAAACTGGTATAGTACCCAAGGACAACTTACAGCACGCCATAAATTTATAATACAGCAAAATCATGGATTAACACTCATAATAATATGTGAAAACAGAACCATAAAAAAAGAGAGCAAACAACAAGGAGAAAGGAACAACAGAAAACACAAGCAGACCGTAAGCTTAAATTCACACCAACAGACTCAGGCAACGTGATAAAAAGCCCTCTGCTGGGGCAGAGTAGGAGAAACTCAAGCCTCACCTCCTAAATCCCTACCAGAGATAAAGCGTAAACAGAGCAGCCAATATACACTGGAGGAGGTGGTAATGGAAGGCCTGCCCCATCCCAACATTAGTGCCCGGAGAGCTGGAGTAGTTTCTCAAAATCAGAGGCTACCGGGGATGAAGGTTATCTTGACAAAGCATCCAGTTAGCCAAGAGGGCTTGGAAACCCTAAATGCATAGATACCTAGTACCACTCCTTCCAAATGAATGATGTGAGTACCAGCAAAGCCAGAGAAAGCAGAGGCACGGTCATCACAGGCATTTACACTTGAAAACCACACAGAAATAGACGCACGTTGGCAAGCAGACTGCTGACACAGTATGAAGCACTCTACCCAACTGGTCTAAGTTTTATTGTGCTTGCTTTTCCCCATTGTCCTTGTGCAGCCTTGAGCTGTCCTTCCTCCCAGAGCCCAGCCTTTTCTGGGGCATGTGACGTAGCAGGGGGCTGTTCAGAAGACTTGGTTTCCACCGCCCTCGCTCGGGCCCAATGACGCCTGGAGATGGGTGCCCCAGGAACGAAACCCCCCAGGCAACCTAGACAAGCCTCACACAGACTTACTAAAGCGGTGTCTGTTCTGTCTTCCATCCTGACTGAGGATGGAAGTCAGAGCCTCCCACATGCCAGCAAAGTTCTCTTCACCACGCTACACCCACCTCTCCTACAGACTATCACCGTCCCTGGATGGCTTCTGACACTAATGCGGCGAAAGTGCTGTCTAAATGGATGTTGCGCTGCATTGCTTAGGAAATAGTTTTAAAAGATTTATCTTTAACACCTGTAAGTGCACAGTATAAACGCAATTTAAAAAAAAAAAAAAAAAAAAAACAAACCTTTGCTCTGCAATCAGTGAATTCTGCACACAAAGAATTCAAGCATTCATTCAAAGCTGGTGTGCCCTAGGCTGGAGACAAAACTCTCATCCCAAACACGGTTCCAAGAAATATTGGACCATGAAGAAAAGATCCTGAGAAAATAGAACAGTGAAATGCGAGCAGTCCTTAAAACCCAGAACTCCCACCTTGACTGCAGTAGAGCTCCTCCCTTTTCTGAGGGCAGATACCCAGGCCATATCACCATGGGATCTGTAGGAATCTTGGATATGAAAGCCCACTGGGTGAATCTCAGTAAGAGCCATCAGCTCCTGGATCAGCCACATTTCCTCGCTCTGCAAACTAAGTAAGCAATGTTTCTCATGGTTGCCTGAACTCAAAACCCACACAGTTCAAGGGAACACAGTGGTGAAGGGGGCAGTCATCCATGGGATCCTGAGGAATCTAGGGCCTAGTTGCAGGTCTAACTCTGTCCCCGAAGAGCAAGGGACTCAAATATGGGCCTTTTTTTTTTTTTTTTTTTTTTTTTTTATCTTGGAGGAGAGTATTTGGCTGACCAGCATGAGGGTCAGGTGCAAGAGCAGGGTTATGCTAGGCATGCAAGTTGTAGTAGAAGCTACCACCTTTTGCCATGACAAGAGTGTTTGGGACATGTAAGCAAAATGCACAATGTCTTTTCCAACAAAGGGCTGAATGGGACAAAGGAACTTTGATGGGTCTTTAAAGAGGCCATCTTTCAAGCAGCCCTCCCCAAGTCAGCATTTTTCTAAGATCAAAGTGTGTGCTCAAGGTTGCATCCTGTTCTCAAAGCATCCTGTTCTCAAAAGCTGCGCTTTGTGCATAAACGGCACTGCTTTAAGCCAGCCAATCACTTAAGTATGAGGAGGCCAGCTCTGACTACTCCGGAGAAGGCAGAGAGACCTTCTGTGTTAGGAATAGATATCTATCCTTGATGAATGTGTTTCTCCACCTGATTAGGCACAGCTATGGACTTTTCTACACAAGTAAAATTTTTGGTCTTTCAGGCCCATTTCCTTTTCTCTTTCTATTTTTTTCTAAATTAAAATAAAATTGTATCATTTCCCCCTTTGCAATCTTTCCTGTGTACCCTCCCTGCTCCTCCCAAAATTGTGAAATTTTTCTTTGTTATTGCTGTGCGCGTGCACGTGCACACACACACACACACACACACACACACACACACACACACAGGCGTACACAAACCCTGCGTAGTCTATTGGGGCAGGGATGGACACATTGTATTGGATGGCCAACTAAAGTTTATCCCTGAGAAAGACTTCCTCCGGCTCTCCGTGTTTCTTAGTTCCTGCAGTTTTTTTCCATGGGTGAGGGCCCATGCCTGAGACATCCCCCTTCAGTGTTAGCATATTTACCGATGTCCTTCTTCGGGGCTTGTATAGACACCCATGTTGTTGAGGTGTCATGGGTGAAGTGTCCCTGTCATTTCTAGGAGACATAATCTCAGAACAGTTTTCCTGATCCTCGGGCTCTTGTAATCTGTCCACTCTCTCTTGCCCGATGTCCTCTGAGTCTTACGGGCAGGAGTTGTGTTGGAGATGTATCGAATGGAGCTGGCTTCCCCATGATCACATTTTCTCCGCATTTTGACAAGTTGTGGTTGTCAGTTATGGTCTCTGGCTATTGTAAAGAGAAGTTTCATTGGTGGGGGTTGGAAGCTACAGGGTTTTGTGACATAAGGTAAGTACTTAGAATGCAATTAGGAATTATGCTGGTTCCGTAAAGTGGCAGCAGTACATCCTCCTTTATATCCATGACATCAGCATAGTAGTTGGTTAGATTTACAGTACCATGAACAATTTCCCTTATGCTGAGTGGTCCTGAAGTTGGTGCCACCAAGACATGAGTATCACTGTTACATCTTCGGGCTTATCATTTCATGATGATCATTATGGGTCATAGGCATATTATGAACTATTGGTTATTTCTTCCCCTTGGAAGCCTGCACAGTACTTTCCAGTACTATGAAAACTAATCCTCATGTCAGATCCAGGCTGATCTTCTAGATTTTATGTGCAAATGTCATCGTGTCTGCAGCAATGTAGACTTGCCTTTAACCTCTGAGAAGCAACCAGGGGCAAAAGCAATAGCCCATATATTTGGGGAGTTCGGTGAATTTCCTCAACCTACAACTTAAAAGGCGATTTCTCATGCCTGGCATCGTTAGGTAGTCTATGGCTCTTGGGGGGTGGCATCATCAGCCCAAATAGGGCGATTTCTTTTAATACGAGTATACATATCACATGCAATTTTAGAGAAGTAAATAATAGGACTCAATACCTTTTTCCCATAAATCCCTCTTACCTCCTTTTCTATTGAATTCTCCACCCCCTGCCAGTAAGCTCTCCCTCCATTTTATCTAGTTTCCCTTCAAATAACTTCTGTTACTGTCAATAGAGTTCCTCCTGCCCCCAAGGTGCCTTTTACTTTCTTGGTTTCTGTGCTTACTCCACGTTGTACCTGAGGACTTGGAGCTAGGACGTTCAGACAATGGAGAACATACAGCATTTGCCTTTCTGGGTTTGGGTTACCTCATTTAATGTAATATTTTACAGCTCTGTACGTTTACCAACAGATTTCATTTTTTTTCACAGATGAATAACATCTATAGTACTGTCTACGGACCACATTTTCATTATCTATGGTCAGGTGAAGGACATTTAGGGTGTTCCAATTCCCCAGCTATTGTGAACAAACCAGCCATGAACATGGCTGAGCAGGTGCCTGGGAAGTAAGGTGTCAAGTCCTTCGGGCATAAAGCCAAGGAGTGGTATAGCTGGATTACATGATGAATGTATGTTTAGTTTCCTGAGGACCCTTCAGAATGATTTCTACAGTGAATGCTCCAGTTCTCAATCCCGCCAACAGTAAATGCAGGTCCCCTTCCCCCTTATCCTCACCCCCATCGGTTGTTTCCTTGATCTTTGCCATTCATTCTGTTCTGACCCGAGTAAGATGGACTCTCAGGCTGCTTTCATTAGCATTCCCTAATTGTGAAGGATGGCGTACACCTTTAAAACATTTATCCGTCCTTTCTTTTTTCCTCAAACCTTTTCTCTTTTTCTCTTTCTTCCTTCCTTTCTTCCTTTCTTTCTTTCTTTTTTGAATGGGTGATTTGCATTTTTTGACTCTTTATATCATAGTTATTTATGCATTCAGCATATTAATCCTCTGTTCAGACATATTTCTTAAAAGGGAATGAGCCCAGGCCTGTTCCCAACCCACGCAGGGTACACGGCCCCACAGGGGTGACAGATGGAAAAAAGCAGATCAAACAGAGTGTGATGAAAGTAGCTGGAAAAAGCGAAAGGGAAACCCAGGACCGCGGGGAGCTCGGGGCAGGCTTTCCCGAAGAGGGACCTTGGAGTCTCAATCTCAAATCTGTTATCTTGTGCAGAGGCGGCAGTAGATCTGCACAAAGACTGGACATTCACAGGGGAAGGAACAAATGGCAAATACTGTACAGGCTAGGTTTTTGACAGCGGGACAGGCAGGGCGGACTGAAGGCTGAGGCCAGAGAGGAAAGGCTGCTGTGGGACTCAGGTTTCCACTGAGTTCTGGGGAGGACAGTGTCTCTGTCCTGCTCCCAAGCCTCACTCAAACGCACACAGCCTCCGTCGGGTTTTATCCTCCTTAGGGTGATGAACAATGTGCCATCCACTTCTCCCCTGTGTCTGTCCCTTACATAACATATACTCCAGGACAACCAGGATTGTGGGATGGGCCACAGACCGCAGCAGGGCCAGGTACCTCGCAGATCTCAGAAAGATTTGATGAAATGAGTTAAGGGATTCAGAAGAAACTACCCTCAGAGGGTAATGCCGACCCTGGGGATCCTCATCTGGGAGGAAGAACCTGAATTCTTACTCAAACTACTGGTGGAATAAATTAGCACAAGCGCTGTGGAAATCAGTATGGAGGCTGCTGAGAAACCAGAAACGGGAAGCATGGCTGATGTGGCTATGCCCCTCCCGGGTGTGCACCCAAAGGTCCCAAAAATATTCTACCACAGATATACCATCTGTGTTTACTGTTGCTCTGTTCACAGTAGCAAAGAAATGGATCCATCCAGTGTGTACACACAGCAGGGATATTTTTCAGCCGTAAAGAGGAATGCATCTATGTCCTTTGCAGGATAAAGGGATGGAACCACTGAGCATGTTAAGTGAAAAAGAGTATGCATTAGTTACTTTTCTATTGCTTTGACAAAACGCCATGACCAAGGCAATTATAGAACCGAGGGTTTATTTTGGGCTTACTGGTCCAGCGGGATAAATATCCATCACCGTCATAGTGGGGGAAATGTGGCAGCAATTATGAAGGGCAGCTAGAGCAGCAAGCTGAGCGCCCACATCCCAAACCACAGTTGAGAAGCACAGAGGGCCATACTGGGAATGATGCATGCATGGCTCTGAAGTCTCAAAGCCTGCCTCCCAGTGACGTACTTCCTCCAGCAAGGCTGTACCTCCTAAGCCTTCCGGGACGGCACCTCCAGCCAGGAGTCAAGTGCTGAAATAGCTGAGACTATGAGCATTATCTCATTCAAACCACCACCCTTTAAAAGACAGGAACCACGAATAGGGTGTTTTCCTTAAAATGTGCGGTGCTTGGACTCGTGAATAAGGGAACTCAGTAGGTAAGGGAACAGAGGGCAAGAGGAGAGGGAGATGATGGCGCGTTGCACATGTATAAAAACTGTGAACCTTTTTGTTGCTGTTCCATACAAATAAAGCACAGTAGTAGAAACCTTACGTGCACATAGATGGTTACTACGATCATATCAAGAACGACAGTTGAAAGAGCCAACCACAGTACCACTGATTACAGACTCGTGTGTCTCTGACACACCGACATTTGATCTTGGTAACAGACTTTCTTCTTTAAATGTATGCCCATATGCTTGTCTATTTAAGCAACTCCCCTGTCTCCATTTATTTGTTAGATGGTGGGGGCGGAACCCAGCCTTCACACATGTGCCGTAAGAAATGGAAGCAAGTCGTCCCCTGCCTCCTGTAACTGACGAACCACTTCGTCAGAGCCAGGCTTTGAACTCAGTGCCTTGAGCTCAACTGTCTTTTTCAGTTCCAACAAGAAGCACTGTGTTCACCCCCAACTCTACAAACCAGCCCAGGTCACCCTCTGAGGCAGGAAGAGCCAAGAGCCGGAAGCAGGCGACGGATGCAAGCTGCCTCCTCTGAGCATCCGTGGCCGGTGTCAACCTCTTCCCTTCCCAGGACTGATAGGAGCAGGATTACCTCAGCTCCACCTGTGGAGAAGCTCCAACTGATCCATGTCCTCACTGCTCCCACTCATGGAAAACTTTAAACAGCAGCAGGACACCAAGGTCAAAGGTTGATGCACAACAAAACCGACCTCAACAAACTGCACAGGACTGCTGTAGCTAAAAGTATGTTGTTTGGCCACAGTGCAACTAAATCAGAAATTAAAACCAGGAAGATGCCTTGAATCGCCTCCTCAGATCTTTGGAAAATGAAGGCAACCATATCCAAATATTCAAAAGTAAAATCAAATAGGAAGAACTTTATGACTATAATGAAGGAAACTACATAAGCAGCCCCAATAGAAGGAAACCCAGGAGAGTATTGTGAGGCTGGACTCCAGATTAGAAAGGCGATGGAGTTAATAACATCAACCTCCCTCCTAACAAACGGGGAAAAACCAATTAACCCAAAAGTAAATAGAAGAATTACAACAGTTCAAAAACAGCAAGCTAGAAAACTGATGTAACACAATTCCACCCTTTCGAGCTCCAACCTGATTTTTTGCATTCTGAAATAATTTCGAGGCAGTTCTGACGCGACGCCAAGCTGTGAGCTGCTGGACTAACTGTCCTTTAAAATACCCTT
This sequence comes from Cricetiscus sungorus, assembly GCA_030556225.1. Taxonomy (NCBI): domain Eukaryota; kingdom Metazoa; phylum Chordata; class Mammalia; order Rodentia; family Cricetidae; genus Cricetiscus; species Cricetiscus sungorus. The sequence goes on from JANBXA010000732.1 coordinate 9,951,037, forward strand.
GACATGCAACATTCTAGTTCATCAGGCTGTGTGACTTAGCTATTGCTTCACCCATCACAGTGGGACCGCCACCCATTCGCAAGGGTACCAGTCTTACAAGCAGGAGGCTCTGCAAGGTACCATGAACCAGATGTTAGCTCCAGAATGATGAGTTGCACCCAAAAGCAGAGAGAGAGAGAGAGAGAGAGAGAGAGAGAGAGAGAGAGAGAGAGAGAGAGAGAGAGAGAGAGAGAGAGAGAGCTTGGACATGACAAAGGATTCAGCTGGAGCAGCTGTCTGAGGACTCTCTGCTGGCTCTCAGAAACCATGCTGAAAGGGAAGCCACAGCAGTGTGGGTCTGGGCAGAGTGGACGTGAGACATCTGCCACTTTGCGTCGGCTGGCAGAGGCCAATGATTACCTATATTCTTGGTCGCAGACTTAATTATGCCACTTAGAGACAGAAGCCTACAGGGGGGGTCTCTCCAAGTGTCTGCTGGGAAGCAGCAGAGATGCCCATCCTCTGAGACTGGAGCCCTCCTCCCTCAAACACGTGAATCCAGATGCAGCTATTTTCTCAATTCCTCAAGTAGTAATGAATAAACATAAGAAACAAATCATTTTTTTATTCTATGAACTGAACTGATTATTCAAATGAGGTCCAAGCATTTATATTTAGGATCATATTTAGGAACACAAGCTTATATTTAGGAATATACGACTTGAGTAATTTACCAAATCACACTTCCAAGACACCCTAAATTGCTCACCCAATACAGTTTCATTATACATTTCTAATACAAAAAGTACGCATCCCAGCCCTAATTATTAATTAACTGAACTTCCGGGTGGTGCTAATGTAGCCCTGTCTTATGCAGAGGTCATTTTAAAAGAGGGGGTGAGAGTGGGTGCTAAGTGTTCATGAACGTGTGAAGAACCATTCCCCCAAACAGGAGGAATACTCCAGAAGGGCAACCTGCTACCAAACACAAGGGAGATTTAACCTGGTGGCTTTGAGATGTCTAATTAGTCTCCCGGGAGATGACAGGTATAATTTCTCCACCAGATTTGTTCCCCACCTCCCTTATGCATTTGAATTAAATTTGTGGGAGAGTCGTTTAACTAACTCTACAGGAATAGCTCTCACTTTAAGCACAGCAATTAAGAATGTCTGTTTCCTCTCCTCCTACATCTGTTCTGAGACTCCAGTGAATACATTTACATTCTTCTCTGGATATACAGTAATTGCTGGGAAGTTACAGCACGGCCGTCTGTACAGTAGGAAAGGTCTATCCTCGCTGAGCCCCGGTGAAGCTGACAGGGTTAAAGATGAAACTCTAGTTGACCTTGCCCATGCAACCTCCAGGAGAAGTTAGGTTGTGAGCCAACAGTGTGCAGTAGACTGAGGGACCTACTTCCAACTTCCTCTTCCTTAGCAACAAGGAAGGATGCCTTGACACTCATCCTTCATTATTTGATGTTCAGACAGTGTATCTCTCCCCCCACACATACACACAATTCAAATTCTCTCAAATGTGGTGCTCCCATCGGAAGCTCTCAGTGTAGTGTGATGGAACATGGCAGGCAGGACCAGTACAAGAGAGAGTCAGAGGTTCTCTGTGATTCCCACTGCTAACACGCTCTTCTCTCTGAGAACTCACCTCAGTCGCCAGTGGGTCTGAGGCATTTATCCCACGGCTCAAAGGTTCTGAGACATTCTCACTGAAGGTATGATGGAGTCACACGAAAAGTTAAAAGAGATAAAAATCATATGTTACTCATATATGGAATCTAAAACTTAATCTCATCTATAAAGACAGAGAGTAAAACAGTTGCTAGCAGAGGCTGCGGGAGGATGTGCGGATGGGGGAGTGGCCATCGGGCACTAAGTGAGAGGCAGTGAGAAGCTCCTGTGTCACTGACCATATTGGTAAGTACAGACTTCAAGTACAGGGTTTCAACGTTTTCAACACAAGAACTTATCAATGTTTGGGTAAAGATGCCTAGTTAACATGAGCATCTAAAAGCTCATGCACATATCAAAATGTTCATAAATAAGAAAACTGTTGGTCTGCTAGGGTATCCAACAAGGACCCTGATGTACCTGCTGCATTTCCTGGGTTCCACAATAACACATCCTACTCTTCACTCATCATCCAACTGCCTTTCAAGCCACATTTAGAAGTTACAACACATTTGGGAAAACATACTTTAGAAAAGCTAGAGCCCGCATAGGAGGAACACAGCAGTGAACTGTCTCTCCATGAGCCTGTCCCAGAGAAGATCTAAATTAAATGCACCTCTGGTCATTTCCACCCATTGACATCATATAGTGTGACAAAACATGACTTCATTTTCCTCAACATGGTTGCAATGGCATTGACTCTATAGACATCACTGTGGATTTTGTCTTCTCTGATAATCTACACTCCGAGACATGGTAAAACTTTTCAAAACCCTTATGATTAATTTACCTCGTTTCCTTCTTTTCCACAATTATAGCGTCCTCACAGGACGAGGTCCACTCTTCAGACGATGGCATCCTATGTGGTCCTAAACTGACCAGGTATGTCTTTAGCATTACTTAAAATGGTGGATGGTTACCAAGAAACTAAAACAGATACATCCATAAATTAGAATTTAACAGAGATAATCACCGTGAACTACAGATATCAATACAATGACACGATTTGTGACATGGAAAGGATTAAGCAGATCTATGCCCATCTCTTTATCCCTGGCAATGATGCTGGGGAGACTTTAGCATGTAGACAGTGCTAGGTGCTGGAGCTGTAGATGCACAGAGAGATAAGGAGGGAGTGAGGGAGGGAAGGAGGGAGAAAAGGGGGGAGGGAGAGAGAGAGAAAGAGAGAGAGAGAGAGAGAGAGAGAGAGAGAGAGAGAGAGAGAGAGAGAGAGAGCAGTGTATCTATAGTCTGGAAGTAGAACTGTTCTTGAGAAAGAACACACCAACTTTCAGCCATGACCTGTAGAAAGTGTGTACTAATGCTACAGAGAGGACACGGGGTCACACTGCATCATGCCACACTCGGGTAGCTCCTGGAAAGTTAGCAACTAACATGCCAAAGATGAATGCTACGAAAATCTCCTGGGGAAAGACTCTTGCTCAACTCCGCTGGGGAGGTAAAGAGGGTCATGATCGGAGGGAAGGATCATTCAGGAAGGACGATTAAGGACTGGAGGAAGTGCCATCACTGGAGCTCAGGGCAGAAGCAGGAGCACACAGCTAGAGAAGCAGAGGCAGCCGAATCAAAGAGCTAGTGCCCCGAACATATCACATGGATCGGGGCAGAAGTGCAGAGGCAGGCAGGGACCAAAGGGCACAGCTTCGCCTGTGTTTCCAAGGTCTTAGACTTCGTCTTAGAAGCAGAGTAGAAATTTCAAGAGTTTCCAACCCAACAAGTTTAATTGACTTGCCTGCATCTTCTCTCCAGAGCTACCTGGGGGATCCTGCCTCCTCCTTCACCAAAGTTAAGTATGGGCACTACAGTTCACAAAGTTAAGTATGGGCAGACCTGCGTTGCTCTCCAGCTGCACAGCAGAAATCTATGCAGAGAGCACAGATCATGCTGAGGAACTGGGGGTGGGAGCATTAAAAGGGAAGTGAACGAGTCAACTGAGCACTCCATTACGCTAACAGCAAACCTGCCTACAGCACCTCAGCTGAGAATCCATTTGCTGTACTGTAGCAGGTATGGCAATGGTTACCACAGGTTAAAAACCGCGACCACAGAAACACAATTCCCGTTTCTAGGAGAAATTGCCTTCTGAAGCCGAGCCCCTCCCAACAAGGAAAGACAGTAGATGTGCAGCATCTTCCCCCAGAGAGCTGCTCTCAAGCAGTTAACTCCACTCTAGCTGGGTACCAGCAAGTTGCTAGAGTTTGCCAATCAGGTTGCTGCGTAGTATTTGACTGGGAAAGGAAGATGCACCCAAAGGCATTTGAAGGATAAGGACTTTTATCAGGACACTGTGCTGCCCCAAAAACCAGGGGACAGCAACAGCAAGGCTTCAGACTCTGAAACCACAGGGGGACATCTATTCTTGCAACTTTGCACTTCGCCGTTCTGTAAAATCACTTTCACTCCCAGACCACAGGGCCCTTGTCCTGTGAAACATTCAGGGCTCTGTATGTACAGAGCATGGAGCCTTCCATAACCCACATCCTCTTTCTGTGGTTCGAGTTTCCTGTGGTCAGCTGCAATCCAAAATCAGGTGAACACAGCACAATAAGGTATTTTCAGAGTGTGTTTACATAATACGTGCCACGCTATGTTGTTAACCTTTTGCTACTTTATTTGTTATTGTAAATTTCTTACCCTGCCTTATTGATTAAACCTTATCACAGGTTGCATCCTCTGTAGGGCATGATATCATGAATTCTCTCAAGAACCCATTGAGGGTCCTGAAATACAGCTCATACAGATAAGAAGGGAATTATTGTAAACTATAGAGGTATGAATCTGACTTGTCTGTGCCACAGGTAGGATCTTCCTGTTTCCCATCTAAGCATTATAGGGTGAGCATGAGCACGTGCGTGCCTGAGTGCGTGTGTGTGTGTGTGTGTGTGTGTGTGTGTGTGTGTGTGTGTGTGTTTGAATAAGTCCCCTCAACCTGTCTATGAACAGTTTCAGGAGGGCCATAGGGTGGGAAGCTGAGCATGCCCACTTCCTACCTAAAAAAAAAAAAAAAAAAAAAAAAATTCCTCTACCCAGAGAATGTGCTACCACACGATGATGGAAAGTATCAGCTAGACTGGACTTCCCCAGAATTGCAAACGTGCCTTTGTTCTGACCAACACTGAAGGAATTCAGCAAAGTTTAAGTGCCATCTCTTTTCATAGGCTCCCAAACTGTACCACGTTCCTCTCTACTGATTTTTCAAATAGTGATAACAGGATGGCTGGGTGAAATTGAATGCATGAAATTTGTGCAGTGGTAACTGTACCTACTAATTACACCTAGTCCATGCTGGAGAGGTTTTTTATTGTTTGGAAATTTCATATGTGCATATGCGTTGGTATCGAATCCATGCCCATATCTCTCTCCCAATTTCCCTCAGGCACTTATCACTTTGTATGCTCTATTTTAAACCACTAAGTTCCACTCAGTACTACCAGGCCTTCTTCTAGAGTCTGCTTAGTCTTTCAGGTATTACATTCCCAAAGAAAACTGACTCTCTCGGCTGCAGTGTCAGCTGGAGATTTCCTAAAGCTCATCAGTCGGGAGTGGAACAATGTACCCCTCTCTCATTCATGCCAGGATTTTATCTGTCTTTACTGTATGCAGGCCTTCCTCGTGAGCCACGGCTGCTGGAAGTTCATTGCACACTGACCTTATGCCATCAACAGTCATCCACTACCTCTGGCTCTTACATTCTTCCCATCCCCTTTCCTGTGATGATCCCTGAGTCTCAGAGGAGGGGCGTGACACAACTGTCCTACTGACCGATGAGCACTCCTCATTCATTTATTCTTTTATTCTGTGTTCCTCTATGCTAACTGCCAACTACTGGAAGAAAGAAACCTCTCTAATGACAGTCAGAGACACACTAATCTATAGATATGAGATGAGTCTTTATAGAGCAGTTTATTACTATGTTGACTTAGCAGAATAATAATCTTACATTCTCCCCTAAGGTCTATGACCTACATGGCCACAGGTTCTCCCTCAGGGTCTGTGTCCATCTTAGACACTTTTCTATTGCTGTGTTAAAACACCATGACCAAAGCAACTTGTAAAATAAAGTATTAATTCAGGTTAAGGTTTCAGAGGGTTAGAACGCACAATGGCAGATCAAAGTAAGGACTGACAGCTGGCGTCTTGATCCACAACCAGGATGCAAAGAGAGCTAACTCAAACATGGCCTGAGTCTTTTACGGTTGGAAGGCTCTCCGGGGAGGCCACACCTTTTACTTACTCCTCTTCAAATAACTGCCACCCGAAGACCAAGTATTGAGGCCTGTGAGCCTACGGGCACTATTCTCATTCCAACCACAACAGCAGAGCCAGGTGTGGGCTTTAGGCACAGTGAAAGGCACCAGGCATGATCTCCAAATCATTTTAAATTTAATTTAAATTTAAAAAAAAAAAAAAAAGCGACAAGGAGGATTCGAGGAAGTAGATTCAAGATGTAGGACGGAAAGAGTAAGTAAAGAGAGTAGACTGCCCCGCCGGCCTCTCTCTCCGGTAAGATGAGACCACGTGGAAATATTTAGGTGAATAGAAATGGGTTAACATTTAAGACAGAGCTAGCCGATAAGCAATGCTAGTAACAGGCCAACAGCATTATATCAAAAATAAATAAATAAAAACAAGAACTTGGTTGTTGGTTACTACCTGTTTGTGCCACTACTGCACGAGTGGCCATATCTTGCCAGGCACTCACTTTTGTAGCTCTCAGGCTTCAGCTATGGTTAAGAGTATTCATTACTTAGCTTCCCCAGCACCGTGCATAGGATGTCCCAGCTCTCCTCATCCTGGTCAGTAGGAATGAATCTTCCTGGTGCCTACCACCTTGATCTCTCCACATTCTATGACGTAAGTGTGTGATGTCTGCAGCAATAGCCTTCCCATCAAGTCCTGAAGGGTGGCCAAGAGCAATGTCAATATCGTACAAAGCTTAGAGGAGGGTCGATGGGACCCTACCCACAAGCAACTGGAAAAGGAATAACCCACGTCTGGCAATGGGCTTTTTATTTGATAGCTTTTGGTATGTTGGAAATGCAGTGTCCCAGTTATAGGGCAAAATCATTTAATCATCTTTTATGTGTGTGCTTGAATACAGTTAGGGAGTATCTTTAGTAGAGGATTTCTATAGAGCATTTTCAGATGTCTTGGAGTGACTGATCCTTCTCCACACTCCCTCCTCCTACTCTGCCCTCCCATCTTACACACTATTTATCCCTTCCTGGTTCATTATTCTCCTGCCTCCTTTATACTTAACTGTATCCTAGCCCTCCCCCCTTTAAATCTGTCTTCCACATGATCACGTACTAGTTTCCTGGTCTGTTAGATACTCCACTTTAACATACTGATCTACAGATCCCAAGTTACCGTAACATATGAAAGGCAATATGAGGCGTTTGTCTTTCTGAAACTAGATCACCTAGGATGCACATTTAGAGCTCTGTCTATTTATCTGAAATTTTTATTTTATTTTACATATTCCAGCCCATTGTATAAATGCAACGTCTCATTATTTATCAGTTGCTGGGCATCTCGGCTGCTTTTCTTGCCTGCTTTTATGAATACAGGATCAGTGAATATGGATAGATGGGCAGGTCATCTGTGTAGTAGGACATAGAGTCCTTTGGGCATAAAACCAAGGGTGGTATAGCCGGATCATGTGGTAAATCTATTTTCCCATCTTTTTTTTTCAAAACCTCCACGCTGATTTCCAGTGATTGTATCAGTTTGTATTTACACCAACAGTGAATAAGTGTTTCCATTTCCTGCAGCCAGGCCAGCATTGGTTGTCATTTTGTTTTATTGTGTGACGATACATTATTTATAATGTATTAAAGCTTGACTGAGTATTCAGAAAGAAAAGTCAGCCACAAGCCATAGAAGCCAGGCACACACCTTTAATCCCAGCATCCAGAAGCTAGGAGGTGGTGGTGCACACCTTTAATCCTAGGACTCAAGATTAAGAGGGAGACGGATCTCTGTGAGACCAAGGTCGCCAGATCTACACAAGATCGATCCAGTCCTAGTAAGAAACAGCTCACACAAGATGATCTCAGAACCTGGGATCACACACCTTTAATCCCAGCATTAGGGAGGTACAGAAGACAGGAGCAAGGCCTCAGTATCAGGCACTCGTTCCCAAGCCACACTGAGGATAGGAAGACATTCAGTCTCGGGATTCTCCAGCCACGCTGAGGAGAGGAAGCAGGGTCAGCCCATTCAGCCTGAGGTAAAGGTCAAAGCTAGGACCAGCCGCTTTGCTTTTCTGATCTTGAGATTGAAGTTTGAACCCCAATATCAGTCTCTGGGTCTTTAATTTTTTTCCTGTTATAGTTTATTTTGATTATCTCTAGATACTGTGACTGCATCAACTGAGGAACTACTTGTAAAGCTGGATGGAAGACAGAGAAGAAAGAGAGACACTTCTCACAAAAAGAAGGGAGGCATGGAAGTTTGACAAGGCTTCTCCAGTATCACCGTGGATACACACTTTAAAATTCTCCTTCACTAACCACAAAGATTTTGAAGTCCCTGTCAGTCAGAACGAAGGTAACTAAAGATCCCGGACACAGGTAAACTTCAGTCCTGAACTTTGGAAAACCGGAGGGGACCTAACTTTGTGGCAAAGGTCACATGAAAGGTGACAAGCTGATGCTCATCATCAGAGAGAGCCCAGTGGAAGAGTCCTGGGAAACTTCCCAAAGGAAAGCCAATAAATCAAACTGCACCAATGTTAAAAAAAAAAAAAAACCTTCCTGTGAAAGATCCCAAGGAAAGAGAACGCAAACAAGCTACAGATCTGACAGTAAACAACAAGCAAGGAGCTCTCAGCCTCAGCAGTTAAAGGGCCAAATAAAGCTTCAACAACCCAACCTATACAAGAAGGAGTCGTGTGGGTACCCACTTCCACGAAGGGAAGGCACTGGGGTCCTAAACACGAGCAGCAAGCTCAGTAGACTAACTGAAAAGAGAATCATAAGGCTATGACGGGGAACACATCCGCACTTAGCAGAACAGGGGCAATCCCTTGGGCTTGCTACCACTCACAACTGTGGCGGACACAGCAGACCTGATCGCACTGTGCTAGTAACTCTGGATACACACTTATCGACACAGCAGACCTGATCGCACTGTGTTAGTAACTCTGGATACCCACGTGAAAATTCTAACGCACATATCATCACAGCACCTTTCGTATTTCATGAAACAACAAATGGCACTCACTTCCGATGTCCGGCCTCAGCTTTCTGTCATATTCTCTCAGCAGTTTGTTGAGAATCAGCGTCACATCAGTGTCTTGTGACTTGGGCGCCAAGACCCACTTCTGGTTGGATGGAGACTCCTCGTTTTCATCCTCTTCCACCCTCCTGGACCTGCAGTTGTCGTAACATAGAAAGACACGTACGTAAGACGCAACCATTCCAGAAAACTCTTTATAAAAATCGGCTCATTCTGAGCGCTACTAAAAGAGGTGGAAAGTCCTCAGTGTCTTCCGGCTAGCCGTACACGTTACCTGGAAAACTAAAGGAGGTAAAATGCAAACTGGCAACCACCTTCTCATACGAGTGATGCAATTACTGCTGGCAGAACAGCCCTTCCCGGTTAAACTAGAGACAGGGTGACTAGTGAATGGATGCCAAAATGGCCAACAGAAAATAGGCGCCTTCTATCCTGCCGAAGTCAGACACACTTCAGAATACTTTGTAGTATTGTTTCTAAGCCCCACCAGGTCTGTGGGAGGAGGGCAGCAGTTTTTACAGAAGAGACTCGTTGGAAATAGCTGACCACGATTGTTCATTCTGTGCGGCCTGGACTTTGGGAGACTATGTGTGGGCATTCTGAGGTGGCCTAGTTTGCTGGCACTCAGCATGGGGACAGCCAGGAGACGTGTTAGTTGATGAGTGCAGAATGTCCCCTGGCAATTTACACACCTTGATCACCCAAACTGCTTCATCTCTTTCTCAGCAGGCTTTAAGAATTAAATATTTTCGAGTACGTCTTCCACACTCCAGGCTTTTAAGTGACTCCCAGTGAGAGGCTGCACATCTCTGACCTTCTGTCCGGCTCTGCTAATCACTGCAGCCATTTCTGCAGAGTGACCCATGCTTACAGGAGCTCTTGTGAGGAGAAACCTCAGGATAACAGCAGGTTTTCTCTGTGCGTGAGGCCCACCCAGTCACAGCACCTGGGGCTTGGAAAGAAAAGCATCTCTTTCTTCCTTGACACAGTATTTCCTCTCATGTGGGACGATGCCTCTGAATATTTTTTTTCCTTTTTTTTTTTTTTAAATTTAAATTTGAAACAAGGTTGTTTTACATGTCAATCCCAGGCCCCTCACCCTCTCATCCTCCCCTATCACCCCCACCAAACCCCAGCCCATCCCCTTTCTGCTCCTCAGGGAGAGTGAGGCCTTCTTCCATGGGGGGGGGTGTCTTCAAAGTCTGTCAGATCATTTGGAGCAGGGCCTAGGCCCTCCCCTCGCCCCCCCCCGTGTGTCTAGGCTGAGGGAGCATCCCTCAATGTGGGATGGGCTCCCAACGTCCATTTGTATACTAGGGATAAATACTGATCCATTACCAGAGGCCCCATAAACTGCCCAGTCCTCCGAACTAACACCCAGGGGGGCTGGGGGGCTGGGTCAGTCCTATGCTGGTTTTCCAGCTATCAGACTGGAGTCCATGAGCTCCCCCTTGTTCAGGTCAGCTGTCTCTATGGGTTTCTCCAGCCTGGTCTTGACCCTTTTGCTCATCACTCCTCCCTCTCTGTAACTGGATTCCAGGAGTTCAGGTCACTGTTTAGCTGTGGGTGTCTGCTTCTGCTTCCATCAGCTCCTGGATGAAGGCTCTAGGATGGCATATAAGGTAGTCATCAATCTCATTATTGGGGAAGGGCATTAAAGGTAGCCTCTCCACTATTGCTTAGATTGTTAGTTGGGTTTATCCATATAGATCTCTGGGCATTTCCCTAGCGCCAGATTTCTCCTTCAATCTATAATGGCTCCCTCTTTTATGGAATCTCTTTTCTTGTTCCCCTCTATTCTTTCCCTGTCTCAATCTTCCTGGTCCCTCATGCCTACTTCTCCCCTCCTCTTCTCCCCTTCTTTCTCCTAATTCCCTCTCCTCTCCATGCTACCAATTTGCTCGGGAGATCTTGTGGTATGTACTCATTCATATGTGGATTTTAGACATAGAGCAAAAGATTGCCAGTCTACTTTCACACCACCAGAAAAGCTTGGAAACAAGGAGTACCCTCAGAGAGACATACATGATCTCCTGAGGAAGGGGAAAGGAACAAGATCTCTGAAGCCTCTGAATCTTAGAAGAGAAAACCCCTGTCCTTGTTAGTCTAGGCATGTACCTAGATGCCATTGCTCTAAAAGAGGGTGTGAGGGATGCACCTTAAGGGATTTGTCCTGACTGGGTATAAGCTCATTCCTGTTTTGGCTCCCAGACAGGAGTCCATTGGTAGCTCCACACCAAGGTGCTCGTCCTTGGGCAAGTTAGTTTCCTAAAGCTAACAGGGAATCCGTGAAAAGTAAAAGCACTATAGAATTCACTCCTTCATCTCCACTCAAATCCAAGGCATGCATAAATGTATATGCACATGCCAATTCTTAATTGTGTCAGTCTTGTGCCTGTGTTCACAAACTATGGCTGACGGGAGCAGTGGTCCAGCTGTCTGAACCCAAATTCATGCATGCTGTCTTCCTTTACTGAAGATGGGTCCCCCAGGACTCCCGGAGCACACCAAAATCTGAAGATGGTGAAGTCCACACATGAAACGATGCTTTATTTTATACATGATGTTCACAAATGCTTCCCATCATCCCGAGGTGACTAGTCCAATACATCATCCCGAGGTAACAGGTAAACAGTTATTATAAGGTATTGGCTAGGGAATGAGGACAGGAAAAAGCCTGTGCGTGTTCAGTTATATCCCAGTCGACAGCTGCCTAAAGCTGCAAATGTGAAATGTGTGGACATGAGAGCACAGCTAGGCGTGTGTGTGTGTGTGTGTGTGTGTGTGTGTGTGTGTGTGTGTGTGTGTGATGTTGATAATGAGTTGCGTGGAATAGCTTTTGCAATTAAGCTTTTCCTAAACTGGTCTGAAAGTGAATTGATGCGTGAATACCTCACTAGCTAGAGGATTAAAATAAGCTACCCACAGATGCCAAAACTGTTGCACGTTTTACTTAAGCTCAGCGTTCACCACCAAGAGGGGCTTAGGATATTTGTTGTCTCCACGCAATAAGGGGAAATGCACTTCAGTACCTGTAAAGCTGCATTTGTACAATGGTTATTATAGGATTTCAAGTAGTTCACGTAGTTGGAAGCTGTATCCGCAATGCTAATAGTATTGCCTTGCAAGTGCAAAATAAGTATTTTAAAAAGCATGAATCACTTGGGACAGCAGATAGCCACACACTGCCTCTAAGACCTAACAAATTATCCCAGAACAAAGATACCTAGGGACTGTGGAAATGGGTAGATAGCTCATCCAAGAGAGAAGGAGGCTTCCCCGGACCCCTGCTACTCGCCTATCTCTTCTGCTCTCCCTTTCTTGTCTCCCTCTGGCCTCCTCGTGTGCTGTCCATCTACTCCACACTGCAGAAGCAGAAGGTCTACAACACTGTCCCAACGTCACGTGTGCACAGGCAGCATCCTCGCTCCTCTGTGTTAACTGCACTCCCATACCATGCACAGTCCTAGAAGAGCTGGCTACTTCAAGGGCAGGTATTTTAAAGAGTCTCATTCTCCCTCTAGTGGTGAGAGGCATTACCTGAAATTGCATAAGCTTCTTCCTGAGCCTCGGGGCAGGTGGGAGCGCTGGGATTAGGGCAGGGAAAGCAGGGTGTTTCTCCTCTCCTACGCGGAACCCCAGCCACAAAGCTGGCACAGGCTGCCTCAGAGGCCCCTGCTCCTCAGCTGCCAGCACTGTGCTTCTCCCAGACCTGAAGATGAACCCTGGCCCCGGGGAAAACCTCTCTCACCTCAGAGGACCCACTAGCAGGTGGATGAAACAGAATTTCCTCTCTCGTTCAGAATTCTACATGGGTTATATATAACCTCCTGAGCACGCCGCTGCTTGGATTGCTGGATCCTAAACAGCATTGCTGCAATTAGCTTTTCCTTAAAATTGAAGCAAACACATGCGCAGTCCCCAGACAGCGCCTCGGGTCCTTATACCTTCTCTTCATCAGAATGACAGAAACAACATCCGAAGGAGTTTTCAACTTTCAAACAAACTCCTGAACCTCAAAAATCAGCAAGCATCTTCAAAATATCCAAGTGAGGCACCACGTTTTCCTGTGTAAAGCTTGGCCATGAGGGTGGGGGTCAGGGGTGGGGGAGGCACTCCCATTACAGAGCCACAGAGCCACAAGGAATCCTGTGAGAGCCTACCTAGAGGGAGCATCCATACCCCCTGAATACCGAAGAGAATCCTCACAGAACTACAATAGATTGAGGGATGGATGGACCATTCAATTATTTCACGTTTGTAAAACTCATTAAAAAAAAAAACCTTCAAAAGTGAGCAATAAAATAAGTACAAAATGAGTTCTTTTTAAACTGATATGCAATCATAATTACCAAGACTGAAAGCCCAGACAGAGAACATACCAACATCAGTACTGTTTGTTAGTTGGAAAGGTAAGATGAGGACTCCCAAGAGACTGTCATGTTTGGGGATCTGCAGAAACCAGGCTGCCCCATGTTCCCCGGGAGCACACAGAATGCTGAGGGAAATTGGCACCTCTCCTTGCAGAACGGTGACTATCTGTACATCTACACCACTGATGGAGCTCTGAACTGCAGGTCAGGTTTTTGAGTGAGTGGCTGTAGGAAGGGACTCGCTGATGTGACTCGCTGATGCTTCTGGTGGTGTCTACTCTAAACTGCGGTCCTGCCAGGCACTTTTATATTGCATTGCCTAGCCCCCTCCTTGGGCAGGAGGAAACTGTAGTGGAGAGGCCTCCCTTTCCTGAGTGATCGAGTCTCCAATGTCGATTCAGCAAGGGCAAGTCCAAGAGGATAGGCTTTGGTCCTTAAAGAAAGGACACTGGTTAGCTGGAGTAAGATTTTTGGAAAGCTTAACCCTCGTAGTTTTTGGGAGCTACTAGGGTGGTTTCATAGTTTGTTTGTTTGTTTGTTTATTTATTTATTTATTTATTTATTTATTTATTTATTTTGCTATTTCACAAATGTGAATGAAAATGAAAGCCTGTGATGGCGACAGGACTGGTGACCCATAGGGACAGCTGCTTTCCACTTTGCCTTCTGACTCAGGAAACAAATGTGTTCTGCGACTGGGTTGGGAGCCCTCTGACTCCCAGGGTGAGGTTAGGGAAAGCAGTCAGGGATTTCCCAAGCCCAGGGTAGTCTGCAGACTGGAACCAGAACACCAGTCCGTGAGAAGGAATTAAACCTTGTCAGTATCTCTAGTTGTGTTTATGGCAACAGGCTTTAACCCTTCCGGTACCACGTCCCTTCTCATGAGCCCTGGTCTGTCTGTGGAGTGCTTGTGAGTTTCTGTTAGCTGACTGGTGCTGGTTTTGGGTATTGGCAATGAGGCAATTTCCCACAGATTCAGAAAGAAGCTCCCATGTGAACCGCAACACGATTCTTTTTTAGAGTCAGAGGCGGCGGTGCAGGAGCTAGGGGAGATGCTCTTCCTAACCACCTGCCCCAGCCCCATCCAATATAGGGTGATTGAGAAAACAAAATTCCAGAGTTCGGGTTTCTTTTCAGTGATGAAATGGATATAGAGTGTTAACCCATGAATGTCAGAAAGCCCTTGGATAGCTGGCGAAAGGAACGGATGAGGAGAAAGATAAGGCCACTGCCTCGTCATTTTGATTTCCAAATTCCCTTAAAATCACCACATCCTATCACCACTGGGGCAGCCCCCACACACACCGGGTTGCAGAGGGCTGTGGCGGCCTTGGAGAGGGTCCCGGGAAAGACCTACAGGTGAGGCGCTGGGACCAGTCCTCTCCTGCAGCCCAGTGGACGGACGGCGCGCACCAGGGACTGGCGGCCGGCAGACAGCGCCCCCCGTCGCCCTCCCGCCCCCGCCGGCCTCGGGGAACGCCTGGAAGCCACTTACCGAGCATGCAAGCCCGAGAACAGACAGAGGAGAAGCAGCAGCTTCGCAGCCATGGTGCTCCGGGCGCGGGTCCGAGGCCTCTGCCGGGCGCGGCTTTCTCTGGTCTCCTCCCTCCGGCTCAGGCGCCCCGGCTGCCAGCGGCTGCAGCGCCGGGGATTCGGGCGGGCGGGGAGGGACAGGTGTCAGCTCCGAGCGCTGCGCCCCCGACGGTCCCGGCTCCGCGGGGCACACGCGGGATGTGTCCGCGCCCGTGCGGGCGCTCTGGGCAAGCCCGGGGAAGAGGGTGGGGGCAGCAGGTGGCGGGGCGCCCTCCTCCCGCGGCCGGAGACCCACGGGCCGCCTGCCCACCCAGTGCCGGGACTGGCTCGGGGGCGCTGAGCTGGGGCCGCTGCGCTCGGAGGCGGGGCGGGAGGTCGCCGCGGCTCTAGCGGGGCCCGCCAGCCGCGGCGGGGAGGAGTTTCCCCCAATTAACGAGCTTGGCAACGCCGGGCGAAGGCAGAGAGGTTTGAATGGACTCGGAGTTGGAGGTCGGGAAGGGGGCGGGGCTGGGGAGAAGGAGAGCTTGGGGATCCCGCAAGGAGGCGCAGAAAGGGCCTGGGGACTGGCCCGTGTCACCCACGGAGCCCTGGGCACCAGTAGCTTTTCTGCAGCGCACCCATCCCTGTTGCCTCCCTGTTGTCTCTTAGGGACGCCATTGCAAGTAGGTGACATGGT
The DNA here is from genome assembly GCA_030556225.1 of Cricetiscus sungorus. Classification (NCBI taxonomy): domain Eukaryota; kingdom Metazoa; phylum Chordata; class Mammalia; order Rodentia; family Cricetidae; genus Cricetiscus; species Cricetiscus sungorus. The sequence goes on from JANBXA010000732.1 coordinate 9,966,544, forward strand.
TTGCCAAAAGGCAATCTTCTCCAGCTTGGTGCTGGCTTACCTGAACTCCCCCTGGTGCTTCTACATAAGGCTTGCTGGAAAGTCCCCGACAATGTCCCCTTTCTCTCTAAAAAGAGAGGCTAAGACATACAGGTAATTAGTCAAAGAGAAATGGTTAATTAAGGTAGGAGAGAAGGGTCCAGAGCAAAGAGTCTGGAAGCAAAGAACTCCGTTGAGTGGTACTGACGTTGTTTTCGTATTCCAAACTGAAAATTGCCTATTTTTATTTGTATGATGTCTTAGAAAGCTAATCTTTCACCATGCAAGTATTAGCTTCAACACATATAAGAATTTTGCTTTCCTAATTAAAAAAAAATATTGTTAGAAAATACATTTTCAACTACTATTCATAGAAATGTGACAATTTCTTTAATACCGACTGCCATGAGGTACTATCCTTCCATCAGTTTGCCACGGTAATTATGAGAGGATCTGTGCCTGCTTGCAGGAATCCATGGACTGTTGGCTCTCCTTCAGGGAAGGAGGGGTTGGAAAAGCCATGGGACCCTCAGCTGATTTCCTCCCAGACCATTGTATGCAACTTTGCCCTCATTATCAATAGCCTAGGGAGGGTGCTAGAATGTATAAGCCCGGGAAAACTGGGGGGGGGGAGGTGAGGAAGCCATTAAGCATGTTAAGGAAAGATTTTGCAGTTTGGTTGTTCACCAGAGACTGTCAGTAACTGGAATCTGCCATCTGTAAGTACTGCCAATAAGCAAACTCCAGTTTCTCAAGGAGGGCTGTAGTGGGGTGAACTTCAGTTGTTGTCAGGGTCCAGGGGGAGGGTGTTGACTTTGTGCTTATTTCCCCAAGAAAAGGAATTTTAGCCACGGGACACATAAGCATTGTCATAAAATGCAGAGAAAATCAGGTGAAGCTCTTGGGAATTCCCTCCTTTGACAGGTATGGGATGTGAGCCAGCAGGAGGCTGGAGACTGGTTTTTTGTTTCTGTTTTGTTTTTGATAATATTTTTTAATTGAAATTTGCAACAAGCTTGTTTTACATGTCAATCCCAGTTCCCTCACCCTCCCCTTCTTCCCTCTCCCCCTCCTAACCCCCTCCCATCCCCTTTCTGCTCCCCAGGGAGGGTGAGTCCTTCCATGGGGATCTTCAAAGCCTGTCACATCACTTGGAGCAGAGCCTAGGCCCTCCCCCAGGGACTGTGGTTAACGTATCAGGTTTTTTTTTTTTTTTTTTTTTTTTTTTTTTTGCTAAGGACCTTGCTGCCATTGTCATCTTCCTGCCTCCACGGGGATTGTGCTCACACAGCTCACCCCAGCTAGGCCTTTAGCTAGCATCCCCTTTTGCCCACACTTATGTAATAAGTAGTAATGTCTGCGTTCTTTGGAGATTACTAACAGCCAAACCCTCCCCTCTTCAAGCGTCTACAAAACTCTCCCTTCACCTCTAATGTCTGCACCACACAATGGAACACATCACAAATCAGGCAAAGGATGGTGCAGAATTACCTCCAGTCTTCACAGATGCAGTCATGTTTCAATTTCCTCTCTGGAAACTGGTTCCAGGATCCCTGGGAATGCTAACTGTGTCATAGGAAACTAAGATTTCCAAAGACCTCCCATGTGGTTTAAGCCATCTCTAGATTATTTGCGATGCCTACTATGTATAGATGCCATGTAAATAGTTGTTATAATTGTTGAGGGAATAAGATAAATGCCTGTGTGGTACAGATACACTTTTTTTTTTTTTTAAAGAAAATAGTTTCCATTCAAGTTTGTTTGAACCAAAGGGTACAGAATCCACACATACAGAAGGTGCATGTCATCACCACAAAATTGTTTTAAAAAATATTCTGCAAGAAAACTGAAAGCAATTGTAACAGTCCTTTCTCGGGCTTCCTTTTATTTTATTTTATTTTTTTACGTAGTTACAAGAACATAGGTGAAAACAATGGGGCAGGCATGGTTCCCTGGGAGTCCAGTGTGGTTGATTCATTCTGTTTCTCACAGCATGGGTCACCTCACAGGTAGAGAAAAGTTCTGGGAGCTTAAATACCACCCCGTGGTCCTCCCCAGTCACTGCACCCACTGTGTCTCTGAGCACAAGCTGGGCAGACTCTTACTGCTTCCCCCCCCCAAAGCTGTATTCTCACCATGCCCCCCCACCCCAGAACATGTTTATAATCTATTATACAGTGCAGACAGACTGGCACTTGGATAGTCTTGTACAATGTCCGCATAATGAGAAGTGTCCTGGGATTTCATGTGTCTGTATTTATTGCAAGCTGTCAGTCAAATAGAAGACGTGAGACCTTTGCACAGCCCCATGCTGGTGGAGTTTATTCTTCCCTTTCCTGCGTGGGTTTGATGTGCTATTATTACGAACGAGTGCGACCCGACCTCTTCTGAAGTTTCGAGTGCTTTTGCTCCACTTACTGGACACAATGGGCAAGCTTGACAGAGCTGAATATTTTCCTTTAGAAAGCCTCATGGTACAGCCTGGGAAAAAAATATTTTATGCTAAATGAGTCAGGAGGGATGACATATTCAAAGCAAGCTTTCTGAACACGGGTATGGAAGCAAAATGCAAGGTCAAGAATCAGCAAAGCACCAGCTGTTAGCCTCTGTTTTTTTTTTGTTTTTGTTTTTTTGTTTTTTTTTCCTCCCTTGCCTAAGTTGACCAGGCTGGGGTGCTTTGCAGAGCATGCTCAGTGTACACCCTCCTTGCTTGCCAGCCTTTCTGTCTTCAGCGCCTGAGAAACTTAACAGCTCAATTTGGGTGAGAAGAATTCACTCCCCTCCCACCCTCCCGAGCATGAAAAGAAAGGAAAATAAATAGCAAAACATAAAACTCGCAGGCGGGGCGGGGGGTGAGGGGCAGGGAAGAGGGAGGGGGCGGTGCTTTATCCTAAGACACAAGGCTTGAGAGTACGTCTGCAAAACTCAAAACTGGGGAACGGACAGTTCAGGCATCCAAGCAGCCACGCTGTTTGCGCTGTTTGCGGAGGACCTGAACCTTCGGAGCGGCCTGTGGGCCTAGCTGCAGCTCCTCTCTGCAGGAGGTGGCAAAGTCTGAGAGGAAGCTGGCTGCCTTAGCTAGGAGATCCTCTTGTGGCTTCTTGGAGAAATACCTCTCAGGATTCCCTCTTCAAATTCCAGTGCCAGGGAGCAAAGCCAGCCTGATATTTCAGGTACCTAGACCACACCATCAGCTCATCATTGCCCGGGGCTTTCTGAGGTTTTCGTTTGAAACAAAACTCTCTTGCTCCACAGATTACACTTCCAAATTTGTGTTGTGATGTTTTACACTTTCCTCTAGGTCAAAAATTGTTAGTGAGGGTAAGATTAATATGAGAAAACGCACTAATCTTTATAGCACAGGGCCCATGCCTTTTAATGCATATTTACACAATAGGTACACAGGTATCACCCGTCTACCATCTGCATGAAACTGTCAGATTCTATCTCACCAGTGCCTGGGCTCCTAAGACTTTACCAGTATGCCATCCTTGCCTGCTTTTGCACCTGACATTGAACAACCAGGAAACACGTTCTGAACAATCTCTTACTTAGTACCCCATGAGCTGTGCCTACGCTGCTGTACACTCAGCCATGATTGCGTGCATAGTACTAGTTGACTAGGAGAGTACCCTATCCCTTATTCATTAGGATGAAGGACAGTCCTGTGTCTGTCCTCTAGTGCCATACGTGCGGTGCTCATTTCTGGGGTCATTTGACTCAAACAGAATCTGTAGAACAAGCAGAAGGTGTTTGTTTACTGGTAATAATAATAATAATTAGAAAAAAATAAAAATAATTAGAAAAATGCGTAAAGCTATGTGTCCCTGGACCACCACTTTATATCAGCTTTTTAAAAATGTAGCATTGCTGTTCTTTGCTTATATATAATTTTAACTTGTATTGAAAGTAGATTTTTTTTCATACAATATATTCTGATCACAGTTTCCCCTCTCCCAACTCATCCCAGATCCATCCCACATCATCCCCTACTGATCCAAATTCACACCCTTTATTCTGTCTCAGTAGAATACAAACAGGCATCTAAAAAAAAATAACAAAATAAAACCAGACAAAAATAGGACAAAACAAATAAACAGGAAAAAAAAAAAAGAACCAAGGAAAACGCACAAGAAACAGATACACAGACTTACACACGGAGAGAAAACCTATTAACACAGAATTGGGTGAAAGTAAAAAGAAATTGTGGTACATTTACACATAGAATATTACTCAGCTGTTTAAAAACGGCATTGCAAAATCACAGGTAAATGGATGGAACTGGAAAGTAATCATTCTGAGTGAGGTAACTCAGAGCTCCAAAGGTAAATGTGGTACGTATTCAGTATATGTATATATATATATATATATATATATATATATATATATATATATATATATGGATGATAGTTCTTGAGAGTTCAGTGAGTAGACTGCAATCCATGAAGCCACAGAGCTTAACTATAGCGGTAAGGGACTAGGAGAAGGGAAGGATCTCACTAGGACAAGGAAAAACAACAGATAGATACAGATCACTGAAGGCGGGGTGAAGGAAAACGTGGGAAGAGGATCAGACATGGCGAGGTAGGGAAGGAGTGTGCAAGGGAGAAAATAATGGAGGGACAACTAAAAGTGGGGACCATCTGAGTGGCTGTTTGGAAATTAATACACCCACATATGAAATGCACCCACATATGAAAGAAATCTAAATGCGATCACCAATTGATGGGGGAGATAAAGCCACAACTAGACATCTCTCATGACCAAATGAAATCCCAAGTTCCAGGCATGGGTTGGACCTAATTGAGTGAGTTGTTGACCAAATGAACCCCATGGGGACCCCCAAACAAGTCATGTTATCGCCAAGGCTCTTGCCAGCCCTACTGCTGGAGACAATACCTTCATATCTCATGAACATAGAGAAGATGGGTGAACAGGTACCTCACCAGAGCCTTCACCCTCACTGATTAGTGTTCATTGTACTGGAAGATACTCTACATACTAGAAAAAAGAGAAGAGGTAAAAGCCAATCAAGCTACCAACCCTTCATTCTTCAACAGTGACCTGACTGTAAGATAGGCTGGTGCAATAGTAGACCAAAGGTTGTGGGGGTAACCGGCCGCTATCCGATTGGCCCACTTCACAAGATGCTACCTGTGCCTGACGCAGCTCAGGTGGCCAAGAAGCTGAGCCTCGATAGGCCACGGACCTCGGAGAAAACCAAATACCGCTGTTCAACAAAGGTAGCAATAGAATGACTCGCAATGGCATTTCTGCTACACTCACAGATCAGTATCGTGCTCAGTCCTCACCAGAGAAGCCTCCTCCTGCAGTAGATGGGAACAAATGCAGACACCCACAATTGGACAAAGTGCAGAGTGAGAGACCTCGGAATACTCAGCCTTAAACAGGATGTCTCCTTCAAATCCCTCCCCTGGGGCTCAAGGAACTCCTCTCAGAAGAGGAGGCAGAGAGATTGTAAGAGCCAATGGGAACGGAGGGAGATCAATGAAACAAGACACAGCAGGACTGAAGGGCACAGACACAGACTGTGGCAGCATCCAGCGGGACCTGACAGGTCTAAGTTAGACGGGGCCCCAGTGCTAAGAGGGGAAGTAGCCACAAGGCCCCATCCCTAAGGAAAACGCTATCTCTAAGTGTCAATGGCTCACAGAGGAAAAATAAGTTTTCTTCTTGTGGAGTCTCACAGGGTATACACACCTGTGTATATTAACAGCAGGCCCCACGGCCAGCAGTAGATGACCAACACAAAACTAGCTCACAGGAATTTTTGGAGGTTCTTTGTCATATAATCTTTGTCAGGGTATTTTTTTCTTTCAAGTCTTTCGTATATCATATATATGTATGTATGTATATATGTGTATATATATGTATATATGGTTTGCAGTTTTGTGTATTTATGGAATATCTGTGTGTGCAGACATGTATGTCTCTGTGTCTATATATGGGGTCTATTGTCCTTTTCCTTGGTTCCTTTTCTTCTGTTTGTTTTATCCTATTCTGGCTTATTTTCCTTTTGTTTTATTACTATATTTTAGATGCCATTAGTTTTCTAACGAGGAAAGGATAGAATGTAGGCTGTGGATATGGGTCGGTGAGGAGGTTGGGAGGATCTAGGAGGAAATGAGGAGAGGAAACTGTAAGGAGGATATATTATATGAAAACAAATGTGCTCAATGAAAAAGAAAGACACTGATCCCTCAAAAGGAACAAAGACATTGGATGTGAGAAGGCAAGAAACAACCCCGTGGGAATCATTAACATAAACTCATTTCTTCCCATGCTCTGTAGGACACAGCAACTGCTATTACAGTGTATGCCGACATATTATAGCACTGCTGGCTAAAGTCTCTGAACAGCCAGGGAGGCTTCAGAACCATGATTAGATCTTGTTTGTGAATTACTCTTCATGGAAACAAAATCTAGGGATAGATTTTAGATTAAAGGAGTTAAAAGGAAGCATGAGGAATTCTGGGAAGTCTCGCCAGTGTGGCATGAATGCAGGAGACAATCTAAGGTGAAGACCACACTAGCCAGCTTGACTATGGCTACTTTGTGATTGTGCAGAGGAATTTCAAGCCATCATAGCGTAGGCCATAAATACGTACATTTTTTTTGTTTGTTTGTTATATCTAAATACAGCCACAAAATGAGTTTAGGTCAAAAAAATAGAGGAAGACACAAATAACTCTAAAGTCTACAGAGAGTCCGCTTGATGAGGCTCTTGTCTGAATCTTGGATCACTTCAGAGCAAAAATAAATAATGACAATTAAGAATTTAAACGCATTGGGTAAAACAAGAAAGCATGAGTCTAAACTGCAGATAATAACAGAGCCGAGGGAAAGTACCTCGCAATTATAACATAACCAACTAATAAATACTGAACAGCATTCGAGCTGGAGATCATTGTTGTACAGCCAGCTGCAAGAATTGCTATCGCTGCTATTGCATAAAACTAAAGTAGTTAAGTGCTCTCAAATAATTTCCCCAAAGAACAGTTAACATTTGAAAGAATAAAAAGAGTAGCTTTATAGTGGAGAGAGCCGGCAGGCTGCAGCTTAATGCAAAGATCAATGTGATCGAACAGGATATATTTACCAGAATGCAGCACTAAGAGAAGCCACGCTGTCCAAAAATACTCAACCTGCATTTGACCATGAGGCAACAGCAGACAAAGACTCTGGGGTGTTTGGCTAAAACTTGTCTTTCCATAGTATAACAATGCTCTGAAATATGAAGAAAGGCCAAAGAATTCCTCAGGACAAAAAACAGAAACAGTAACTAGAAACTGCTACCCATGTTGATCGTGTTACTGGAAAAGTCAGATTGAATTGTGCATTGGAAACTATGAACTGTTTTGAATGTTATTCTCACAAGTTTCTTTGTAAGTCTGTGAACAGTTTAGAGAGACTAGTGTTCTCTAAAAACCGCACGTGCTCATTCGTCTTTGTGAATATGAGAGCTGACTCATAAGATCAATTTATAAGTATTAACTTGAACTGTATTTCGGTCTTAAAGAGGGCTGGTCACTGCTCGAGTGCTGGTCACACCAGTGGGGAGGGAGGGGCAGGGGGAGTGGTTTTTCTGCCAGCTGGACTTCTCCACTCCCCAGATTCTGATTCCCAGAACCCAACCCCAGGCTCCCACCTTCAGCCTGCCCAGCAGTGCTGTTGGATGATGCCTACAGACCACACCAGTCTGAAGAACAGAAAGGCTGAAGGGGGTGGGCACTCAGATCTCCCTGGAGAGGGGAAATAGAAGAGATTTCATGGGGTGGACTGGGAGGGGGGAGTTGGGCATGGGAACACGAGGGATCAGGTGGTATAGGGATGGTGGGAAAGAGATGGCTGCAAAGAGGGGGAGCATTTAGAGGTCAGGTGGAATCCTGGTGCAAGGCACACTCCCAGTAATCCATATGGATGATGCCAGCTAAGACTCCTAGCAACAGTGGATACGTTGCCTGAACTGGCCATCTCCTGTGACCAGGCAAGACTTCCAGTAGAGGGACTGGGACACCAGCCCAGCCATACAACCTTAGACCTACATTCTGTCCTCCTATGCTGGTGTACTGGGCTAAGGGTCCCATAGAGACTGAGGGGTGGGCAACCAATGACTGGCCCAGTCTTAGACCCATGACATGAGAGTGAGTCCACTCCTGACACTGTACTGAGTGCCAGGACCTGGAAGTTGTATGGCCCACAGTCCTAGCATACAACCAAGCATGATTAGAGGGGAGGAAAAGGCAATAAATTGATGCCTAACAATATCCTGCTGTACTCGTAGATTGGTGCTTAACCCAGTTGTCACCAGGGAGGCTACATCCAGCAACTGAGAGAAGCAGATACAGACACACAGCCAAACTTTAGGCCCAGCTAGGGGAATCCTGTGAAAGTGAGACTGTAGGAGTTTTAGGATCCCAAACTACACACACACACACACACACACACACACACACACACACACACATGCACACGCACACACACACACACACACTACACACACACACACACTACACACACACACACACTACACACACACACACGCACGCACATGCACACGCACACGCATGCACACACACACACACTACACACACACACACATACTACACACACACACACACACACTACACACACACACACATACTACACACACACACACACACTACACACACACACACATACTACACACACACACACACACACTACACACACACACACACACATACTACACACACACACACACACACTACACACACACACACACACACACACACACACACACACACACACACATCAACTAACCTGGGCTCATAGTGGCTCAGAGACAGAACTGACCATCAGGAAGCCTGCATGGAACTGACCTAGGCCCTCTGAATATATGTGACAGTTGTGTAGCTTGGTCTTCTTTTGGGACTTCTAACAGCAGAAGCAAGGGCTGTCTCTAAGTGTTTTGTTGGCTTTGGGATCCTATTCCTTGTACAGGGATGACTTGTGCAGCTTTAACACAAGAGGAGGTGCTTAGTCTTTATACAACTCGATACGCAATGTTTTTCTGATATTAATGGGAAGTCTGCTTTTTCTTTTCTGACCAGAAGCGGATGTGGGGGGGGGACAGAGGGAAGGTGGGTGGGTGGACAGGAGGAGAGGACGGAGGGAAAACTGTGGTTGGGATGTAAGTAAATAATTTGGAAAAGGAGAGGAGATTTTCTGAAGTTTCCAGTTGTAAGACCCTCAGTGTCCAGCCCAGTTGATGCAACATGCAAGAGGCTTTAATGAACAAGATACAGTTGTGCAAGAGGGCATCCCTCAGCACACAGGCTAGAGAAGCACATTTTTCTGGGTTCAGGCACTTTTAAAGGAAAAAATCACAAGCTTAGGGTGGGGCTATGACTCCCTGTCTGCTGAGTATGTGACCAGTCCTGGGCTATCTTCCTTCTGGCCAGATGGACTCACTGTTTGGCCCAGCAGGGGTCTCGGGGTGTGCTAATTAATCTTGTCTGGGCAAACTGGAGTTGCAGCTATCAATGAAGGGAGGGGCAGTGCGAATTCTTGGTATCCTGCTATCTTAGGGTCCTGTGAGGAAAGTTGCAGATGCTTTCTTGGTTATACTGTCCTTCATTTTAAGTGAGGGGTTTCCTTAACTCTGCTTTTGGTCTTTCACAGTGAAAGCCACAGAGGACTTTATGACCTGTGGGCAAGCAGTGATTTATTAAATGAGATACAAAGCAGAGATGCTCACAAGAGCCTTACCATAAGGTCAAGGCACCACGACTGGTAACTCAAATGTTCCCCAAATACCATTTCAACAACTCTACAGCCTTAGCTTGGTGTTCTTGGAAGGTGGTGGGACCTTTCAGAGGTAGAGCCACGTGAGAAGACTCATGTCCTTGAGAACTTATCGTTCCTAGGGTGAGTGGAGCTCAGGTCTCTTTCTCCTCTTTGCTTCATGTTAGCCATGGAGTGAGTTGGTTGCCTGTTTGTGGTGTGTGACCTCCCTGTGCATGCACTCAAAAGAGATCACGAGCTGACACCACCAATACCATGAGTCGAGATACACTGAGACCACCAATACCGTGAGCCGAGATACACTTCTTCCACTTCTTACAGTGACACAGTGCTGAGCAGCATACAAGGCAATCTGGGTGAGGGAAGAGGTCTGTCAGTCTTGCATTATAGACAGGTGAAAATAAAATGTCACAGAAGAGGCCTGTGGTTAAAGGTACACACCTTTAATCCCAACAATCCAGACCAGAGCCAGGCATATCTCTGTGAGTTCAAGGCTAAGCTGGTCTACCTGGAGTGTCCTAAGCCAGCCATGGCATTCTAGTGAGACCTGTACTCAAAATAAAATTTCCAAAAGAACCACAAATGCAAAGACTTGAAGGCAGACAAAGACTCAGATGACTAATCTCATTGAAGAAAATATTCAATTTTCTTACATAAATCTGAAGAGCAGTTGATGAAATCAAAACCATAGTGAAATATCAGAATGGCTATAATTTAAAAGGATAGAAGAGTCACCTTTCATTATATTAATAGCTGACTCCTTATTGGAAACTTTAAAAGCTAGAAGAGCCTGGGGCAATGTACTCCAAGTTCTAGAAGACCAGCGATACCAACCTACACTACTGTACCTGAAAAGCTGCCTGCCATATTTAAAAGGAGAGTAAACTTTCCTATATGTAACAGGCTAAAAATTTTCATGTCCATTAAACCAGCCTTTTAGAGAGTACTGGAAGCAATAATCCAAAAGGCTACAGGAAAAAAGAAGAAGAAGAAGAAGAAGAAGAAGAAGAAGAAGAAGAAGAAGAAGAAGAAGAAGAAGAAGAAGAAAATGAAGCTATAATCATTGATTAACAAAATAAAACTAAGAATACAAAAAGTGATAAAATAAAATGACAGCAATCACCCCACATGTTTCAACAATAACTTTAAGCATTACTAGCCTCAATTCCTCCATTTAAAAAGTATGGCTTAATTTAACGGAATAATGGATTAAGAAACACAATCCAGCTAGGCGTGGTGACACACACTTTTAACCCCGCACTTGGGAAGCAGATGCCTAAGAATATCAGTGAGTTAAATGCCAGCCTGATCTATATGGTAAGTTCTAGAATAGCCAAAATTGCATAAAGAAGCTATTTAAAAAAAAAAAAATCTACATCTATATTTTTATTCTCTAAAAGAAAATCACTTACCTTAAAGATACATACTACATTGAAGTAAAAGGTGGAAATAATCCTGTTCTAAGCAAATTGAGCCAGGAAGCCTTGTTATGCAATATCTGAAAAAATAGGCTTCAAATCAAAACTGATTAAAAGAGATTTTAAAAAAAGGTCACTTCTGATGGGAGATGAGTCTCAGAGTGTTATTTGGGGCTGGCGCGGCTGTGGGCCCAGACTGGCAGGCTGGCGGAAACATACACGCTACAGATTGGCGCCAAACCTGCCTTAACATAATGGTGTCAGAACTGGGATTGAGAACTTTCACTTAAAACTTAACAAAAGCTTAAAAAATAGTTTTTAGAAACAAGGGAACAGAGACTAGCAAGACTTCTTGGTAGCAGCATTTTCTCAGTTGGATTCGTTTTGCTGTAGAGAGTTGCACGGCTCCTTTAAGGGAGGTTTCCAAAATTAGCATAAGCAGCAAAAAAAAAAAAACCGCCTAGCTTTTAAAAAACTCTGCTAACAATTCATTGGTGTGTACAAGAGCTGCAATGAAGGTTTACACTATGTTTTAAAAAATACGCTGTCTTGGGAGAGAAAAAGAAACAGGATACAATGGTTTAAAAAAGAAAAGAGAAAATAAAATGAATGGCAAAAAGCCGCCTTGCTTTTAAAGAGCTCTGCTAACAATTCATTGGTGTGTACAAGAGCTGCAATGAAGGTTTATACTGTGTTTTAAAAAATACGCTGGCTTGGGAGAGAAAAAGAAACAGGGTACAAGGTTTAAAAAAGAAAAAAGGAAGTAGAATGAATGGGTATAATGGGGCATGCCATTGATCCCAGCACTCGGGAGACAGAGGCAAGCAGATCTCTGTGATTTCAAAGCAAACCTGGTATGCAGTGAATTCCAGGACAGATAAAAGTTACACAGAGAAACCCTGTCTCAAAATATGTAAAAATAGAAGTAGAAGAAATAGAGTAATAAAAAAGCCAAGTAAAGATGGAAAACACAGAGAAATTTTGGATACTATACGCGATTCTGTTGTCTTTAAATTATTTGATTGCTGAGAAAATAACTACTGATAAAAGAAATGCTGCTGGATTAATTCAATTTATATATTTTAAAAATGCTTTGACTCTAAAATTTAAGCCTAAGGACAAGTTACTGGGGAAAAGGATTTCTATTTTTGTTTCCACAGAAAATGAAAAGCTATGGATTCTTTCCAGACTTATGTGGTTTGATCAAGCCAGACCCCCTGAAACTGCTCCCCAGGTGATCCAACATTCAAAGCAGTTGAGACAAAGCCTTGCAGACTACTGCCAAGATTTCTACATCTTCTTTGTATCCCCATGACAGCGCCCTCTACCAGCAGGAAGTAGTTTGGAAAGAACGACGCCCAAATTCCCAAATATTGTTTATAAATGTTTGTTTTCATTTAAATGGACTTGGTTATAAATGGCTATAACCACAAACAATCTTTTTAAAGGGAAAAAGGGAATTATGGTATAGATATGAATACTTTGCTTTGGAATGGATTTTCTTTTATTGATACAATTTAAGGTCAATTTTGTGATATGTATATTTCTCCTCTTGTTTAGGTATTGTGTTTATATAGCTCATTTAGAAATGTAATATATAATTTAATACAGATTATTGAGAGTTACCTATGATAATTAAAACTTGGTGTTAAGTTAGTTAGGATTTCTAGATATGCAGAGATGTATTTGAGATGAATAGGCATTCTTCAAACCTTTCAAAGACCTACAGAATATGGCATTTAAAATGGTTTAGGGATTTTCTTGACAGTGAGGCACAACTGCTCCTGGTAACACCACCTGCATCAGAAAGGAAGATGGACATCGAAGAAAAACATTATGGAGTTTGCTTCTAATATGGCAAGACTAGCCATTTGAGCAAGGTACTTCTCTTGTCTAGACTGTTTGACTTTATGTTGTAGAAACTAGACATGCAGGACCCACAAAAAGGTGACTGCTGATGCAAGATGGACATTGCTACAGGATTCCTGCTTCATGGAAGAGGCTGCCAGACAGCCAGACAGTCTACAGGACACAGAGAAAAATGACTGACAAACTCTCATTACAGGTGGACAATTTAAAGTTTCCTGCTTGGTTGAGGAGTCTGGACATACACTATGGCCTATGGGCTGAAGATGGAACATTACAAAAGAACTTCGGGTGACTGACCAGGCAATGAGTTGTCTCTGTCATTTCTAGAGTTTATATATTATTCTTCTGTGGTCTTTGATGGAGTTGAAGACAAATAGTTATGATTATAGTTTTCCTTAGTTAGGATTAAAGATAAGTTACATATAGGACTTTAGACTCACAAAGATAGGATAGATGATATTTTAAGTCTTACAAAATGTTAATGGACTAAATATTGTTAACTGTGATTCTTATTTGATAACTGTTGAATGGTATATTTTGCTATATTAAGGTTAAACCCATTCTTTTATTTTAGACAGAAAAGAGGAGATGATGGGAGATGTTATTCTGTATATATGTTTCTCATACTGATTAATAAAGCTCTGTGGCCAATGAGATAGCAAGATAGGCGGGGCTAGGAGACCAGGAGGAGGAGAGAGGAAGTAGTAGGAGTCGAGATGTAGCCCAGGGAAGAAGCAGGACGCCTGCCGCAGCTCCCCGATAAGACGACCACGTGGAAATACTTAGATAAGTAGAAATGGTTAATAATTAAGACAGAGCTAGCCCATAAACAATAATGGTAACTGGCCAACAGGATTGTATCAAATACAGAGTCTCTGAATGTTATATGGGGCTAGTGTGGCGGCGGCAGGACCTACGGCAGCCTGGGGCCGGCAGGAACAACCTGCCGTAACACACTTCGTCCTTATCAAGGGATCAGTTAACCAAGATGTTACTATCCTAAACTTAGTCTCCAAATTCTGGCTTATCAATTTCATAAAATGAGTGCTGCCATATAGTTAGGCTTAGACACACAGATTAATTACAACTCAGTAATAGTGGGCAATTGCATCACCACATTTTCCAAAAAACAGGTCATGGAGTAAACATAAAAACATCAAGATTAAATGAATTCATACAACAAATGGCTCTAACAGATACCTACAAACTATTCCTCCCAAACACACACACACTCAAAAATACCCATCTACTCAGCAGCCCAAGGAAGCTTTTTTAAAATATGCCATTTAGTAGGACATACACCAACCCCTTTGAAATTGTTAAACATCACGAAAACCTGAAGCATCTCCATGTATCACGTCCGACCACAGAACAGTAAACTCAAACTCAGCAGCAAATAAACGTTCAGTAATTATAAAAATTCATGGAGATTAAACAACTCATTACTGAATGATAAACGAGTCAAAGAAGAAATTAAGGAAAGATATCAAAGCATTTCCAGAACTAAATGAAAAAATTAAGATACCTCCTGGACACTCAGTAACAGAAGCTCTACAAGGGAAATTTGCAGCTCTAGGTGCCTGAATTTAAGAAATCGGAAAAGGACACAAATAAAGTGGCTTCGCGGTGTAACTCAAGAATTTGAAAAACAATAACAAATCAAACCTGAGTCGGGTAGACAGAACTACATAATAAAAATCAGACCAGAAATGTATGAAACAGAAACCAGGGGGAAAACGGAAGCGAACTAATCTAAGAGCTGATTCACTGAGAAGATAAACACGATTGCGAGACCTTTTCCCCAATTAACCAAAAGGAAGATGACCCAAATGGATGGAATCAGACACAAGCAGGAAACTATCGCAAAATACACCATGCAAATTCATGTCTTATAAGGAACTAGTTAATAAACTTGCATTGCAACGAGTTGGAAATCTAAAAAAAAAAATTCATGTTTAGATTCACCCAAACTCCCAAAGTTAGATCAAAAAGAGATGAACAACATAAGCCAACTCATAGCAAATAAGGAGATCAAAACTAATAAGCCTTGCCACTAGCAAAAACCCAGGTCCAGATAGACCCATAGCAAAATTCTACCAGACTCTTTCCTCTTGTATTCTGTTAGTTCTTTAATAATTGTATACAATGTATTTTATCTTATTCACCCCTCCCTCAGTTTCTCCCAGATTCATCTACCCTTCCCAACCTACCTGTGCCCTGTTTTTCTGTTAAAACCATCAAGTCTAATTTGTGGTGCCCATTTACATACTCTTGTATATGTGACCTTCACTGAAGCGTAGTCAACACACCAGGGACTGTACTCTTAAAGAAAATTCCTAATAGCTGTCAGTTATCAATAGCTTCTTACCTAAGGGTGGGACTTAAAGGACAAGCTAGGCATAAGACATCCCAGAACTAAGTTTTCAACACAAAGGAGATTTACTTGTCCTAGAGGGAAAGGGTGAAGGAAATGAGACCAAGACAGGACATAGAGGATGAGGGAGAAGGGGAAAGGATCAGGGGGGGGGCATATTTGCCCTAGAGGGACAAATTTGCCTCTGAGTAGAGAAAAGACAGGCATGTCCTATAGGCAAATGGCAGTTTATACAGGGAAAGGGGAAAACCCTGTGTTGGGATGAATCGGTTAATCGTGTTAATTAGGTGAGCTAAACGGAGGCTTTCTTTTGCTGAACTTCAAAGCTTTGATGGTGGGAACTTGGTCTTTAGCCTCAGAGAAAGGGAGGGGCCAGATAAGGGACTGGACCTTGGCTAGCATTAGGAATGTAATTTAGTGGTTTAGCAAGGCAGAAAGAAGGGGGAAAGGCAATATTCACCAGTACCATGTTCGCCACGCTTGGGCCTATTAGAGCCCTTCATTCCCACATTTTTGTGTCATTATTGGGTCATAAGATGTCAGGTAAGTGAGTGTCCTTCTGTCTGGCTGCTTCCTGTTGACACTGGGGGCATTGTTGTTAGAGACACAAGGAAGCGATGTTCAGGTTCTGCAGAATCATCGGAGGCTAGGGAAGAGTAGTCCATGAGCCTGGGCCAAGATGTAGCTACCAAGCTAACAGCCGGCCCGGGCTGTGGTCCTCTGTCGACTTGGAATCTGCTAGAACCGATAGACTTGGAGTTATACATCCAAGATTTTATCTTGGATGTATAATTGAAACTTTTAGGCCCATGGTCATAGGAGTTAGGAAGAGGAGTCCCAAGACCGGAGAAAGGAGGAGACAGGCCACCCTTGGGAGTGGGCAGTAGGCAGAAAAATCAGGATGTTGGTTAGCAGGAGTACTTAGCTGGGGTCTGTTTGAGAGTTCTTCAGAAGAGCCAGGAAAAATTAGATTTAACTGGGGAACAACTGTTACCTGAAAGCAGGGTGTGGTTGTGTTGAGGAGAATATAATTTGAGAGGCGCCCTTTACATCAAAATAGTCCTTCCTTCAGTGTCCAGGTATGTTCTAAAATTGAGTTGTTTTAGGAACATGAATTACCGAGGAGGCTCTTGGAAAATGGCGAGAGGGATGGTCATTTACAAACAGAGGCTGAGGAAAGGAAGAAGAATGACGCAGAGGTGTCTTTGGCAGCTGTTGCCAGGGCAGAAGGCAAAATGGTTGCCAGTGTGGAGGGAACACTCTTTCCTAGTAAAGGAATAGGGCCTGAGGGACTGAGGAGAAACTAGTCAGAAAGGGAAAACCCTTGAAAAGAGGGACTTAAAAAAAAATCTAAAGGGGTAGGGTTAAGGTTTGTACATTGGAGCAGGGCCTATGTAAGTAAGGTGCCTGAGGAACTGAGAGGGAGTTTTATATTTGTCTTGAATTATTTTCTGGACTCGCATACCTCAAATAACTCCCTTGGACCCTCATGACTTACTTAAGTGTAAAAATTTCAGCTCTTTATGTACTTAAAATGATTTTTCTTAGACCTGCACAACCTATTTAAGATTCTGTGTCCTTAGACCTTTTTAGCTCGTATTATTTATTTTTCCTTGATGTGTATAATCTAGTTGTCTATTTTTTTATAACCTTTATGAACTCCAAATCTCTTTTTATGTGAAGCTGTCATCAAGGTAAACTGTGCATACGAAATGAACTGGCCAGGCAGCTGTGTGTTTGTTGTTAAAGCTACAGCCAGCCATCGGTATCGTCAAAGATTGGAGAGGCATACATTTGGGTAGGGGTATAATTTAAATGGTCTTTGTACTAATTAAAACGACAGAGACCTACTTAGACCATTATTTGTGGCCCACATGATTCATTGGAGGCAGAAGCAATCAGTCTTAGGTTGTCATACAGAGGCAACGTTTAATCTTTAGCTGTCACACAGAACAGTGTGGCCTTTGACTGCCAGACCCAGGTCTGAGAGGTCTTCCTGTGGAGCAGGATTTGTGAAAACCAAGCGAACTCTGATGAAGTAGAGTGCAGCAGAGAGCCCGAGCGTGTCCACAGTTAGTGGAGGGTCTCGGCAGGCACTCCTTACCCAGTGGTTAGCAGGACCATCGTCAAGGGGGATGAAGTGTACGGTAACTCCTGGGGAGAAGTTCATGGGGAGAGAAACCATTGTCATGTAGAGACAATGTCTGTCTTCCAGGAGAGAGCGAAGAGAGGGGAAGGATATTGCAGAGGCCCAGAAAGACCTAAGGGAGCTTCCAGACTTAGCAGACAACTCGCAGAGGGGGGTGAGGACAGGGTCATAGTGGCCCAGACCCTGACCTAAGGAAGGCAGTTCCTAGGGGTAGGCGAGGGAAGATGGGTTTGCTTGGGTTATGGGTTGTTGAACAGAATTAGAGAAGCTGATTGGACCATACAGGGCCATGCAGAATGGGCAGGCTTAGGGTGGAATGGATGGCAGAATCAAAAGTGGGAATTTGGCTTTACAAAGGGTGGGGGATGGGAGGTTACCGGTGGTAGCCTTTCTAACAGCTTAACAGCAGAGGCATGGCTGGCAGCAGGTCAGTGGCTTTAATGTTCAGGGGCAGGGGGAGGAAGGTGGAGATGTTAGTAAGGCAAAACAGGCTCCCCAAGCTTTGGTGATGGAGGAGCTTAGATGGCTGAAAATGGGATGGGGGAGGAGGATCGGAATATACAGAAGATAACACAGAGACATTAAGTGGGGAGGAGAGAGGAGAATGAGGTATCCATCCTTCAGGTATCAGGGCCAATTTCTGGTGCTGAAATGCACCAGTACTATTGGGCATGAGTTATCCATGTAGAGAGAGCTGTTCCCA
Source organism: Cricetiscus sungorus (assembly GCA_030556225.1). NCBI lineage: Eukaryota > Metazoa > Chordata > Mammalia > Rodentia > Cricetidae > Cricetiscus > Cricetiscus sungorus. The sequence continues at coordinate 9,984,882 of JANBXA010000732.1, forward strand.
TCACTAGTGGATGCCATTGAGCCAAGGTCAAGAGACAGAGTCTCAATTACCTCAAGAGGCCAATCATGAAAGCTTTGGGAGGGAGGGCTCATTTTCCAGACTCTGTCATCAAGAGAAAGAGAGACATGATTGATCTACGAGAAATCTGGGACCTGTCCACCTGACTCTCAGAGTTGGGGGACTCCAGGTTCCGGTGGCATAGTCACCAAAAGTGAAAGGAGGCCTGCCAACCACACCCAACAGCTGTTTGAGGGAATGTAAGGGAAAACGCCTCTTTATATTTGTGGTGATATGAAAAAGGCACATTTAAATACTCTGGCTCTAAAAGTAGAGCAATATAATTTATAATTATCTTCAGAAATGTTATTGCTTGCCTTTTCATCATTTCCCCAAGGTGATTTTTTATTATGTCCTCATTAAAAATAACAAACTCTGAAAATGTCTGCAATATAAAATCAGAGAATGGAAAACAAATGTGATTATTTTTGCTACATATTCATCAGATTACTGGTTCGGCTGCATATAACGAAATGGGAGGTCTCTCAACTAGCTCAGCAAGGACTTTTGTGCAAAACTGACATGTTAAAATATTTACTGCAACCTAATGAAGAAGGTGCCATCTTCTGTTGAGAGCGAGAGGTTCAACATGGGTGTTAACATGGGTGTTAACATGTGTAAACATTGGAATATCACTTCCCCATTTTCAACGTGGGTGTTAACACTTGTAAACATTGGAATATCACTTCCCCATTTTCAACATGGGTGTTAACACGTGTAAACATTGGAATATCACTTCCCCATTTTCAACATGAGTGTTAACACATGTAAACATTGGAATATCACTTCCCCATTTTCTTCGAACTGTGGTGTGATGCTAGACAGCAATGGAAGTATAACAATCTAAAACGGAAAACCAGACTTCACTTAGGAAACCTTAATGTTGGTTTTCCTGGGGACTGCACGTCATTCTACAGATGTCATCATGTGGCCAGAAAACATTTCCATAGCATCTAAAAGTGACCTTTCTGGCCTCCCTTTTTCTGAGATTCTGAGCACAGTTGTAGAAGGAACAGAGGAGGAACTAGCTAGTGAGACGGCTGGGTCAGCAAAGGCTTGCTTCACAAGCATGAAGACCTGGGCTTGAACTTCAGCACCCATGTAAAAGCAGAGTGTGACTTTGTGTGCCCATAATACTAGCACTGGGAAGGCAAAGAAAGGAGCATGGCAGAGCTTGCCGGTCAGTCAGTCTAGCCGAAATGGTGACCTCCAGATTCAGCGACAGCACTCATCTATAAAGGTAGGGCATAGAGTGACTACGGAAACCATCTGGCCTACACAGGAGCACACACAGACATTCGAGGAAGGGGATCTGGGGTATTGGCATGTATGGCACCTGTTTTTTTGCATGCATCGCACCTATCTTGTATAAACAGGCCTAGTAATCAATTTGATTTTCTGGAGAGTTAGAACTCTGCTGTTACAATTCTGGAGTTCCCAATTTAGGACAGAACCTATTCCTTCCAACCTGCCGATGTTTATTTGAGCAGTAAGTATATGAGCCGATAGTTCTACTTGGGCTCTTCCTGACCAGCTGAAGGCAGGTGCAGAGTGAGAACCAGCAGCCACCAGGCCTGTAAGAGAAGGTCCATGACTATAATCAGTAGTCACCAGATCCATAATGGAGGTTGTATCATCAGACCTAGGAAGAAGGGAACAAAGCTAGAACTAGCTATCACCAGGCCCACGAGGGAGGGTGTAGAGACAACGCCAATGAGGGAGAGTATAGGGATAGGACCAGAGGTCAACAAGCTCGCAGAAAACACTAGGAATGTGCTGAGGGACGCACACAGAGGTCTGAGGTAGGAAGAGGAACTGGCCATGCCTGTCTACACTTGCCATGTCAAGAGGTATCCTCTCTATGCCTTCCCTCCCATGACTGGGTTGTAAGAGTGGGGCTCACCCACTAAGCTTTAACTCTTTGCTTCTTTTTTCTCCAAGGAAGTTTATACAAGATTTTACATCATTTTCAGGAGGTGAGTTACTCAGACATTGAATTTAAAACATAAATGACATATGCCCACAAGATCGGTTCCTTTTAAGTATTTTTTTTTAATGAACATTTAAGATCCATATACAAAAGCTAACAGCGATGATCCAATCATGAAATATGTACAGGGAAATAAAACGGAAGAGAACCCAACAATTTCTCAGCACTGAAAACGGCCACAAGAAGGGGCCCGCGTTCCAGAGACGATGGACACAGAGTGCTGAGGCCAAGAAGGACCGAGACCTTGTTGCTTTACGGTTTCGCGTGTCTTTTTCTTTCTTCGTCATTATTAAGGTTGTAGAAATAAATTCATTTTCCACAGAAAAATCAAAGTTAACTTTGAGCCACTTCATCCCCCCCTCCCCGGTCTAAGGGAAATATTTGATCTGCTAATCTAACACGCTATGTGCTTCTCATTAAGTTTGTCTGCATAAATGTTTGCTTATTCTATTTCTTAATGTCAGTTCATGCAGTGTTTTACTACTAATTTTAGAACAGGAAGTATTAAAGGCAATTAGTACTGGACGTGAATGTCCACAGTTTGGCTTCACGGTCAGTGTGCACCCCCCCCCATGGTCTTTGCTCTTTGCAGCTGTCAAGTGGCCATCACTGGAATATTCCTTAAAGTGTTTTGTCAGCTGGGAAAAACGGTATGAAATGGCACTCGAAGTAGAAAAACATCATATACTTGGAACAGTTAAAAATATACTTATCTTGTTTGTAAACCATTGATGTTAGGGTACTGAGTATCTGAATTTCAGCCATCGCCTCCTGTTTTTCTAGAAGGCCGTTTGCTTTATTTATTAAGGGGACATCTTTGAAACATCTGAAGTTACATGTAGAAACATCAAGGCAATATTATTTGTACATATTATTAAACATGCAAGATTTCCTGAAAGACAGTGCCCAGCCAGTCTCTGTGAGCTTGGGCACTCCTCAGTTCCATTTCTCTGGGAGTGTAGTTTCCTGGAAGCTTGGGTTTCCACCTAGCTCACTTTGGAGAGGCGGCCCCTTTTATCACGGGCTCTCTATTCAAATATGTTGCCCAGTATACCAAGTTGAAAGTGCCAAATAGGATAGGGAACACAATCCGGGACATTTTGTCGATTTTGCTGATGCTGTTGTACGTCTTTTTACTCTCGGCCGTCTTCTCTTCGGAAGGTTTCGCGGAGGCTGAGGGTGCATTCCCGCTCCCTCCTGGCAGCTGTTCCTTTGGGACGTTTGGAGGATGAGTCAACTTCCCAGTTGTAAAAGCATTTGTTGACTTGTTTAGTTTGAGTTCACGTTCCTTTTTCTGCAAAATATGATAAGCAGGTAAAGATATATCACCTTCCAGCTCCTGTTAAATGTCTTTGGAAGAGACAAATGGACAAGGACTCAGCCCTGGAGAAGGCAGCCTTCTAGACTAGAATCACAGAGTCAACAGATGGGTGTGGCCGAGTAAGTGTCCTAGTAGATGTTAGTGTTTGGCATTTCTCAGGAACCTAGCATAAACTGAATTAAGATCTCTCTCATTACACACAAGCAACAGTCATTTCTTTAAGTGTGCCTGAGGGAGTGAGTACTCTTTGTAGTTTACTGTAAGAAATAGTCTAGACTGACCTAATGAGAATGAAAAGGACAGTGATTACAAAAGTGTGAGGTGTATCTCACCCGAGAATCATCCATGTGGTTGCTTCCAACAGCGCTCCATCCTTTCATTGATGAAGGACATTTCTTTTAAGGATGTATAACTAGTTATCCCCTGTTGATGGGGACATGTGCTGTCTCCAGTTCTGATTATTCTGGAATCAGCAACTGTCAACACTCTTATTCACACTGTTCTGATTTTGCTTTTTGTTTTTTTTTGTTTTTTTTGTTATATATGAAATTATAGAACAAGGAATAAACTTTATGTGGAAAAATTAGAACTGGAGTTACATTTAGAGAGGTGAGGACAGGAGCTGTTTAGAATGAGATATGTTTAGCTCTCTAGAAGCTAATGATTTGACATGGATTTGGAGGATACAGGACTATATATTTGCAAGAATTCAACAAAGATATGCATAATGTTTATGTACTTCAGGTTGGATAGATTTTCCTCCAAGAGAATAAATAAACAGTAAACCACACTGAACTCCTGTTAATGGTATGCATAGAATTTATTTTCAAATGTATAAAAATAAAATGGATGATGGGTGAAACATAGGACAATGAACAGATGAGACGGTACAGATGATAAATGCATGCACATACAATGGATGAACGCATGATAGATTTGTGGATGAGTGGATAGATGCTAGGTGAATGGATGAACAGACAAATATGATGCATGAACTGCTATAACATAATGTAGAATGTAGAAACAGAAACATTTTAAAAATTGATGCATGTTTGAACATATACATAAAAAAATTCTGATGTATTAAATTTTTCATTTTAATTTCATCATCAAAATAATAATATCTTGTTAAATAAAGTTTAAGTAAAATATAGCATTGTAAGTTACGGAGAATATGTCAGCCACTAAAGAGGTGGGAAGATAACAAATAAAGAGCGGGAGGCGTGGGGGTACAAATGCAAATAAAGGAAAATCAAGTGCTGAGCCAGACGCAAGAAGTATGGGAGCATCTGGAGACTACAAGAAGGCAGAAGGGATTGAAGTAGGCCATGCCTCTGAAAACCATCATTTAGGCTTCATGCAAGTCTTCCAGAGGTTAGTAAGTATGACTAACTACTCGGAATAGTTTTCATCTTTGAGACTCATGGAAAGAGCACACTAGGATTTAAAAAAAAAAATTATTTTTTTCTCAAACACTTTGAACTGTGCTTAGTTGTATCAAAGCTATGGGACCTACAGACATGGACAGCCAACCACAATTGCTCTGCCATGATGCCATGAGATGAGCATGAGAAGTGGACAGAAACAGCAGAGGACACAGGGTCAAGTACAGGTGCTCCATGTGGAAATGCATCTCTGGATCCCTCTTCTAGAAAGACTTTGCTGTCCAGCTATTAGCAGCATAATTAGCAGCATAAGCCAGCAGTCAGATCCTTCAAAAACAGCCTAAGCCAAGGAAAGCTGTCTGACCTTCTCTAGCTGCATCCTTCCTTAGAAGGCAGACCAGACCCCTGACTGTGTACCAGTTCCCCTGAGATTAAATCCTCCCAACCTGGAGTTCTGCCATTGAGATACATGTTCAGGGGAAGGGGGAACTACAAGCTACTGAACTTCAGGAAGCAAACAACTCAAAGTACCTCCAGTATGTCCCGGAAGCTGATGAGAGATTCACCAGGCATACTCTCTCCAAGCGTATATAAGCTATAAAGTTGCCAAAAGTCACTGTTCCCTGGGTCCCATCACCAGGCACACACAATCCCAGCTCATTGCTGCTGGATCCTACCTCAAATCCCAGTTGCCTCCCCAACACCCTGGCACAATTCACACCAGCCAGAAAAGAGTTCAGTTGCTTAGGTACAGGCCACAGCAGTCAGAAGACAGAGATGGAGAAGGATGTTTCACATACACTAAAGGAAAAGTTCACCAGGATGACATCTTAATTCTGTACCCCCAAATATATGGGGTACAGAATTTGTATGCCCCAAATATAAGTGCCCTTATATTTGTAAAAGAAACATTACTAAAACTTAAATTACATATCGAAACCCACACATTAATAGTGGGAGACTTGAACACATCACTGTCACCAATGGAGAGGTCCAAACAGAAGCTAAACAGAGAAATATGGGAACCAACAGACATTATGATTCAAATGGCCCAACAGATATCTGCAGAACATTTCACTCAAACACAAAAGAATATACCTTCATCTCATCACCTCATGGAACCTTCTCCAAAATTGACCATATATTAGGTCACAAAGGAAGTCTCAATATATACAAGGAGATTGAAATGAGCCCCTGTATCCTATCAGACCATGATGGATTAAATTTTCATTTCAGCGATAGAGACAACAGAAAACCTACAAACTCATGGAAACTAAATAGCTCTGTCTCTCTCTCAGCCAAGGAAGAAATTAAAGACTTAATAGAATTCAATGAAAATGAATGCGCAAAATGCTTAAATTTATGGAATGCAATGAAAGTGGTACTAAGAAGAAAGTTCATAGCACTAAGTGCCTACATAACAGAGACTTAATAGCACATCTGAAAATTGTAGAACAAAAAGAAGCAGACACATCCAAGAGGAGTGAAGAGCAGGAAATAATCAAACTACTGGCTAAAATAAACAAAATGGAAAAGAAAGAACAATTCAAAGAATCAATGAAACAAAGAGTTGGTTCCTTTGAGAAAATCAACAAGATAGGCAAACCCTTATCCAAACTAACTAAAGGTAGGGAAAGAATATCCAAATTGACAAAATCGGAAATGAAATGGGAGATATAACAATAAACACTGAGGAAATCCAAAGAATCATTAGGCCATACATCAAAAACCTGTACTCTACAAAATTGAAAAATCAACAGTTGGCCAATTTTCTTGATGGATACTACTTACCAAAGTGAGATCGAGATCAAGAAGACAATTTAAATAAAACTACAACTGCAAAGGACATAGAAGTAGTCATTAAAAATCTCCCAATTCTACATGATGTTCAAAGAACATCTAATACCAATATTCCTCAAATTATTTCACAAAATAGAAACAGAAGGAAGATTGGCCAATTTATTTATGAGACAACAGTCACCCTGATACCTAACCACAAAGACTCAATAAAAAAAGAGAATTGCAGACCAACTTCCCTCATGAATATAGATGCAAAAAAAAAAAATCAATAAAATACTTGCAAACTTAGGGTATGCATTGATATGAAAATACGCCATGTCCATGACAACTCATAAGAAAACATTTAATTAGGGTAACTCACAATTTCAGAGGTTTAGTCCATTATCATCATGGCAGTGAGCAGAGCAGCACACAGACACTCATTGGTGCTGGAGTAGCCGCTGAGAGCCCCATATCTTGCAGGCAATAGAAAGTCAACTGAGACACTCAGTGGTTTCCTGAGCATAGGAAACCTCAAAGCCCACCCCAGAGCAAGACACTTTCTCCAATAAGGCCATGCCTACTTCAACAAAGCCACACCTCCCAATAGTGCCACTCCTTTTGGGGGGCATTATTTTCAAACCATCACACAAACCAAATCCAAGAGCTCCAAAAAGATCATCCACAATGATCAAGTGGGTTTCATCCCAGCCCTGCAGGAATGGTTCAACATAGTCAATGCAAGCCACCGTATAAACAAACTGAAAGAAAAAAATGAAACCACAAGATCATCTCACTAGATGCTGAAAAATCCTTTGACACAATTCAGAACCTCTTCATTATAAAATTCTTGGAAAGATCCAGGATACAAAGAACACACCTAAAGATAACAAAGTCAATATGTAGCAATCCAATAGCCAACATCAAATTAAACTGAGAGAAACTCAAAACAATTCCAATAAAATCTGGGAGAAGACTTTACTCATAGCTATTCAATATATTCAATATATTACTGGAAGTTTTAGCTAGAGATCAATCCCATGCTCATGGATATGTAGGATTGACATAGTAAAAATGGCCATCTTACCAAAAGCAATCAAACTCAACATAATCTCCGTTAAAATTCCAAAACAATTCTTTACAGACCTCAGAAGAGTAATACTTAACTTCATATGGAAAAACAAAAAGGCAGGATAACTAACACAATTCTGTACAGTAAAACAACTTCTGGAGGCATCACCATCCCTGATTCCCATCTGCACCACAGAGCTATATTAATGAAAATCGCATGGTATTGGCATAGAAACCGACAGGTTGTGCAATGGAATCTTGAAGACCTTGATGTAAATCTGCACAACCACGAGCTCACTATTTTTTAACAAAGAAGCCAAAATTACACAGTGGGGGAAAAAGCATCTTCAATAAATGGTGCTGGTCTAACTGGATGTCTGCATGTAGAAGAGAACAAGTAGATTCATATCTACCACCTTGCACAAAATTCAAGTCCAAGTGAATAAAAGGCCTCAACATAAAACCAGATTCACTGAACCTGGTAGAAGAGCGAGTGGGAACAGCCTTGAGCACATTGGCACCAAAGAAAAACCTGTGAACAGAACACTGATCACACAGGCACTAGGATCAACAGTTAATAAATGGGATCTCATGAAACTGAAAAGCTTCTTCATTAAGGCAAAGCACACCAGCAATAGGACAAAAGGGCAGCCCATAGAATGGGAAAAGATTTTCACCAACTCCACACCTGACAGAGGGATAATATCCAATATATATATAAAGAACTCAAGAAACTAGGTATCAACAAACTAAATAATCCAATTAACAAACATGGTATAGATCTAAGCAGAAAATTTTCAACAGAAGAACTCAAATTGCTGAAAAAGACTTCAATGCTCAACATCCTTAGCCATCAGACAAATGCTAATTTAAAAAACTCTGAGATCCCATTTTACACCAGTCAGAATGGCTAAGATCGAAAATCCAAGTGACATCTTATGCTGGGGAGGATATTGAGCAAAGAAACACTCCCCCCTGCTGGTGGGAGTGCAAACTTGTACAGCCAATTTTGGAAATCAGTATTTTCACAGAAAATAGAGAATTCAAGAATCGCTCTATCTCAAGTCCCAGTTATACCAATCCTAGGCAGACACCCAAAGGATACTCTACCATACTCAAGGATACTTGCGCAGCTAAACCATGTTCATATCAGCTTTATTCACAACAGCCCAAACTGGAAACAACCTAAGTGTCCTTCAACCAAAGAATGGATAAAGAAAAAGGGTACATTAACACAATGGAGTATTTGTCAGCTATTAAAAACAATGACATCAGATTTGCTGGCAAGTGGTTGGAACTAGAAAAGATCATCCTGAGTTAGGTAACCCAGACCCATAAAGACAAGCATATTATGCACTTACTTGTAAGTATAATTTAGTCATAAAGTAAAGGCAAGAACTGTGTTACAACCCACAGACCCAGAGAAGCTATGTAACAAGGAGGGGTTAAGAGGAAGAGTGATACATGGGTTTCACTGTGAAGATGAAATTAATTGGACATCGGCAGTGGGAGGGGAGAGGCGCCTAGAAGGGGAAATGGAGATGTGATCAGGAGAGGACCGGTGTCGGGGAGGATGCAGGGAGAGAGTACTGGGAGAGACAACTGTAATCTGAGGGCATCTCTGGGATGAGCTAGAAACCCAGAGCAACGAAAACTCCCAGTAATCCATGAGGGAGACTCTACTAAGACTCCTCGCAATAGGGGATACGCAACCTGAACTGTCCATCTCCTGTAACCAGGCAAAACTTCCAATGAGCCACAAACCCTTGGAACTACAATTCGTCCTGCCTACAAGATGTGCTGGTTTAAGATGGCACAGAAATTTCATGAGTAACCAACTACTGACTGGAGCAATTGGAGACCCATACCCTGAGAGGGAGTCCCCCCTCTGAGGGCCAGGGCCCAGAGGTGGGATACCCCAGAAACCTAGGATGGAACGAAACATGAATAGAAAAAAAAGAGTCAATGAAATGATATTCTACTATACTACTAGATTGATGCCTAGCCCAACTGTCATCAGAGAGGCTTTGCCCAGCAGCTGAGGGAAACAGATGCAGAGCCCCACAGCCAAACATTAGGTAGAGCTCCAGGAATCCTGTGGAAGAGGAGGGGGAGGAGGGATTGTAGGACCCAGACAACTAACCTGGGGCTCGTAGAGTCTCACAGAGACTGAACTGACAACCAGGGAGCCTGCATGGGACTGACCTAGGCCCTCTGCATATATGTCACAGTTGTGTAACTTGGTCTTCTTGTGAGACTCCTAACAGTGACAGTGGGTACGGGCTGTCTTTGACTCTGTTGTGTGCTTTGGGGACCCATTCCTCCTTCCTCCTCCTTCCTCCCCCTTCCTCCCCTTCCTCCTCCTTCCTCCTCCTTCCTCCCCTTCCTCCTCCTTCCTCCTCCTTCCTCTTCCTTCCTCCCTTTTCTCCTCCTTCCTCCCCCTTCCTCCCTTTTCTCCTCCTTCCTCCCCCTTCCTCCCCCTTCCTCCCCCTTCCTCCCCCTTCCTCCCCCTTCCTCCCCCTTCCTCCCCCTTCCTCCCCCTTCCTCCCCCTTCCTCCCCCTTCCTCCCCCTTCCTCCCCCTTCCTCCCCCTTCCATATTGCCTCATCCAGCCTAGTCTCACTGCAGCTTGATAGACCATGGCTGGCTGGTATCTATGGGATACCCTCTTGTACCAGAAGAGAAACCACGCAGGAGGAGTGGTTGGATGGGGCTGGGGTGCTGGGGAGAGGGGAGGGAGGGGAAACTTTGGTCATGATGTAAAAGCAGATTAATAATAAATAAATAAAGGTTGCCAAGAGTCACTCTCAGACAAGGCAAGCTGCCTAGTAAAGCCTCAGGAACTACCTAGAAGAAGCAGACAGCAGCCGGGCTGCTTGGAAGAGGCTCCAGCCAACTGAACTAACTAGAAAGGACACTTCCCTAGCTGTAGAGCTGTCTGCAGACTGAGCACTGCACTCTAGCTTCCCAGCCTTTGTAAGCTGTCACCTACGGGCTTTGCTTATTCAGCTGCCTCCGAGTCCGCTATGCTCCTGTAAGGCAACTCCTCACATATATTCCTTTAACCCCAATATAAATCGTTGGTTCATTGTGTTGGACTTTGGAACAATATGCACTTTGGCCTGTGGGTGGTTCCTTATCTGGAGTAAGTGGTGCTCGTTCAGGTCTCCCCAGGACAAATGTCACTCAACGCCCATATGCCGTCCCGTGAAGCAGAAACATCACTTCCCTACCATGTCCTCTGACTTGCTTCAGGGCTTCACCGTGGGTTATCTGAGGCTCTGCTGAGTCTGCACACAGAGCATCATCATCTTCTGCCTCATCTCACTCCTCCCTCCTTTCTCAGGAATAGGAGACAGGGGAGAACATAGCATGTTTTCTGAGTTCTTACAGGTTTCTCTACTAGTGATAATCACCTCAAAGCAACACCACTCATCCTCCCACTCAGTCCACGGGTCTTACAGTGTGCCTGGCCTGCCTGATAGCATAATTCGTCCACAAGGAGAGCCCTTGCAGCTGTGAAGGAGGGCTCAGCACTAGGGAACAGCTCATCATCGTGAAGTTCCACAGGGCAGACAAACGCATAACGTGTGTAGGATTAACCAGCTCATCTTGCCTTCATTTGTCCTATCCCAGGCCCTCATACAGACCTAGAAAAGGACAATTAATGGAGACTGACCTGGTTGTGCCAGCACTGGATCCAACAGCAGACTAGGTCTTGCTATAGGCCAGGACCTCGCCTTCCACCTGGAGGCAGGAAGGCCTTACACTTTGGTTGTGAAATGGCCTCAAGAGTCTTTCCACTCAGACCTGACCAAGTCCAGTCTATCACCATGTAAGCCCTTAATCATTCAGAAAGCTGGCAAGCATTTGCTTTCCAGTAACATGGGTACGTTAGTTAACTATCTTTCTGCATTATTCATGTTCCTTCCCAACATACAGCCTTCTTGGCTGTCTCGGTTACCCTTTATAAGTCTAAGAGTCTGAGGACACCTGTCGCTACAAACGTTTCCCCAGCTCCCCACAATCGCAACAACCAAATCAATTTTGTCTTCCCAGACCCCAAACGCAAACCCAAATGGGCAACATAAAGAAACAACAGGTATGGGACAGGTGCACTGGTCAGTCAGACGTCACGTGAGTTTGGATGACGAAGCTCAGTGCGAGCATGAACTTCCACTTGGGGGTAGAGAGCACCTGGCAGTTAGGCTCTGGTACACCTCCAAGCAAGACTCGTGCTGTCAGCCTTCTCTCTCCTGTCTCCCCGGGCCCCGCAACCCTGTCCTCCTACACAGCCGATGGGATTTTGAGATGTGACTCTGTGAAGAGCACAAGGCATGGGGAATACTGTACTTGGGATTCATGGTAACGGCAGAACCCAGACAAGCAAGAGCTGGAGGTGGGGGTAGAACCAGGTGAGTTCCCTGGGATGAAAACACCCAGGTTTGCAAGGTGGTGTGTGTGGTTCAGGACATCTAACTCTATTCATGCACAACCCTGTCTGAACCCCTCTCAGGCTTATTTTGCAGATTTCCTTTCAGACTTCCCGTGAAAGCACTGACCTCCGTCTCCTTCTCTGTACAAAGAACTTGCTTCAACATCTGTCCTGTGCATAGTGTGATTAGCCAGCTATTACTGATAGCTTTATTTTCTGTGCATGTTCATTTTCACATCCCCGGGGGAAGCAATTTGTCTTGGGCTTTGTGCTAATCTTTCCTCTCAATTGTTCTTTAGATTTGTGTGTGAGGTATGCAATGAAAAATCATTTGACTGAGTGTGTGTGTGTGTGTGTGTGTGTGTGTGTGTGTGTGTGATGCTTCATATCACTATCATGCTCACCCCTGAGTGGGTCAAACCATTTCCTTGGAGCACTGGCTCTTTCGGCTGATGGGCAACTTCTATTAAGCTGTCCGTCCTCTCCAAGCCATGATGGCTACCTCAAGGAAGACACAGCGCATGACCCAGTGACAGAACACGCTGTGGCGTGAACTGGGAGGGGTTAAAACGCCGACACATCACCCCTAGAGGGCCAGGATTATTTTTAAAAAAATAGCCAGTTGAATATTAGCAAGACCAAGGCATCCACTGAACACCAGACCTTTTACTGGGATGACATTGATTTAAAATAAATTAGACCATCAGTAAGAACATGGAAAAGGCTTGCAGGTGAGTGAGAGGATCATTCTGAAGGGAGAGATGGGAAAGGGAATCCCTTGATGAATATTTGGACCCAGAATTAGACCCGCTTCCTTTGTCAGTTGAACCTGTAAAAAATAAATAAATAAAAAATGTAAGGAGGGTAATACGCCACCGCTTACCTTGATTTTGGCAGCTTCTAGGGCCTTCTTGCCATCCCAGGCCCATCCTCTCTTTGTAAAGTAGTTGACAGTGGCAAATTCAATCAGAGCAGAGAAGACAAACGCATAGCAGACAGCAATGAACCAGTCCATGGCAGTGGCGTAGGCCACTTTGGGCAGAGAGTTCCGGGCACTGATGCTGAGGGTTGTCATGGTCAGCACTGTGGTCACTCCTGCTCAGTGGGGAAGGGGGGAGAGGACAGAAGACAACATGGGAACAGAGACCAGTGTTCATTCTCAGAACTCCCTCCCTGAACATGACAGAACACAAGGCCCCTTCCTTTAACCTCAGCTGACTCCCCTCTGCCTGAATGTGCCTGTGATTGTCACATTTTCTGCAGAGAAAAAAAACTACTTATTTAATTGCCCTCGCCATCCCCTTCCTCTGTAATACAATCTGAGGAGGGCGTGGATTTTTGGTCTGACTTGTATACATCTATGCTCTCCTCATATAGACAGGTCTGGGAAATTGTTGATACTTGTGAAGATGTTTTGATGAGTGCTATGTGTCTCTGTGGAACTAAGGCAAAAACACTGGAAAAGTGGCAGTGCCTTCCACACAGGACCCAGTGTGCGTCCCAGAGATTTACTGTGGAGCATGTACGCTGTGGGCTGGGACAGAATGATGCAACGTGCTCCTTTCTTGTACGTTGGCTGCATGGAGATGTTGAAGATACCCAGGTATCACTGTAATGGGAACTTCACTCCTTCAAAGCAGCAGCAATATCTGCTTGAGCCTACCGTGGCTCTAGAGAGACATCACATGCCTCACAGCATAGCCAGGTTTCTTGGCTTTACAATGAGAAGATCTGTTACCAGGGAAGTGTCAGCCTCTCACTTAAGCTACTATGGGTGTACTGCACCCACCATGCAGGAAGAGCTGAAAATTTACAGGCACGTAGCCATGTACCCAAATGCCCACCTTATGAAGAAATAGCCCATTTCTGGAGTCAGGACTGGGGACTCTTACAATCTAGACAGTGTCTCTTCTTCCATACTTCTGTGACACGGGACTGTGTACAGGACATGGCTGGAATGTGCCAGTCATGTGTCAGACTATGATACCCTTCAAGTTGGCACACTGAAGTCCCAATTTCAACTACCTAAGATTGTGACCCTATAAGGAACTAGGCTCTGTAGAAGCAATGACATTAGCAGACAGTGTGGGCCCTAATCCAGTGTGACTGACATTCTTTAAAAGAGGAAAGTCAGACTAAATACACAAACAGGATAAACACTGGGGGGTGGAGGGTGTGCAGGCACAGACCCTAGACCTACCAAATGCCAGGATCAGAGAACCCTTTAAACCTCAGTAGGAACCAACTCTGCCAGCATCTTGGCCTATGGTTCCTACCTTCCAGAACCCTGAGTCAACAAAGCTATGTTTCTAAGCCAGCCAGAAATAGAACTTTCTACAGAAGCCGTGTGAAACTAGTACTACAGTGGAATACTATAGAGTCAATGGTAGGTCAGCTAGGGGACCTGCAGCCCACAGAACATGGAACCTGTGTGGAATTAATGCCTAGGAAGACATTTTGTTTTGACATCTTGGCAATCCAGTCAATGGCTTATGCTGAGGAAATGGTTCAGTGAGCAGCTCAAACAGGCCCCCTCCTGGAATCATTTAATGTTGGAGCCTGTGCTGGCCATCTGAAAGGGGAAATAGACGATCACAGGCAGTACTGTTCACTCTTTCCCCAACCTAAGTAATAAATGTCCACTAAGAGTTTATTAAGCCGACCAGCTTGGTGAGTGAGTGCCTCCTGGCCATGAGCCAATCTGCACACCTTGATTACATATTCTAGGTTAAGTCCTGATGAAGATGTTAATAGCTGGGAGTAGAGTGATGAGCAGGAGGACCCAGGGCTCTTGGTCCTCCTATATAGCATCACGATAAGGTGCATGTAAACACCTTCTTACTGTGGGAGGAAAACTGTAGATGCAGGAGCTAATGTGTGGACCATACTTCACAATACAGAAAGATATACTACCCCGTTGTCACAACTAATCTGTAAAATTGCCTTTGGCATTCCTTTCTAAGTGGGAGGAGAGTGAGTGCTGTGGGTTAGACAAGTCTCAGACCAACGATCCCTAGTGTTAAAGGTTAGATCCCAGCCCCTGGTGATGGATGGTACCATGTGGTCTTCCAGTCATGGGGAGGGTCATACCCTAAAAGGGGGCATTCATTGGGGTGCAGCTTCTGTTTGCCTCTGTCTCTGTGTCTTTCAGCTTCTCTATGTCTGTGGTAGTTTGGATGCAACTGAACCCATAAGTTCATAGGCGGTGGCACCAGTAGGAGGTGTGGGTACGGCCTTGTAGAGGAGACATGCCACTGTGGTGGTGGGTGTTGAGGTTTCATATATGCCAAGCCATACCCAGGGCCTCAGACCCCTTCCTGTTGCCTGAAAGATGTAGAGCTCTCAGCTTCCCTCCAACACTGTGTCTCCTTGCATGCTGTCATGTCCCGTTCCGCCATGATGATAATGGACTGAACCTCTGAAGTGTAAGCCACTCAGTTAAATGTTTTCCTATAGACGAGTTGCCATGGTCATGGTGTCTCTTCATAGCAATGCAAACTATACCGAAGACGATGTCTATATCTTTGACTCTCACTGCCCCTGCCTCCCACTGTCTCTGGCTCTCCATCAGTCTGTCTCTGTCTCTCTGCTTCTTTCTTTGTCTCTGTCTCACATATACACACTAGACATGAGACGAAGAGGTTTGCCATGATGTGCTGCCTTGCCACGGGTCGAAAAATCAACATAAGCAAATGGCCAAGGACTAAAATCTCTAAAACTGTGAGCCTAAAGAATTCTCTCTTCGTTTAAGATTGGCAAACACAGGTGCTACATTACAATAACAGGCTAGTGCGGTGAGCTTCAACGTGAGAGAGAGTCAAACCATCCATTATGGCAAAGAATCTTCCTAAGCTAGATCCTGCTGTATCTAATGTCTTAAGGACACACCATGATGGTTTCCTAGAGTGCTCTTCAATCCCATCATTCTCAAAAAGCTCTTTCCTCTCAAGTGAAACATTCATTCTGGGAGGCCCACGAGACTCAGGAATTTGCCTCGGAAACTTACACGTCTCAGGAAGCTTAAAGGTTATAAGAGTCACAAGGGCCTTCTTCCAGGTTACATGAGAGAGAACAGTTGTCAGGGGAGGGTAGGCTTTTTATGGAACTGCCTGCATGTTGACAGGGATGTAGCTCTCGGGTGTTATCAAGTTGCTTCTGTCAGGAAACTCCCACCTATGAGTCTATAAGTTACCCTAATAAGATAAACCCACTGGCTCACTAAGATAGGTTTGGGTGGGGTCATTTCTTTGGTCTGTCATTGGTGTCTCACCTGGGATGAACAGATATTTCTCATGCCTCCCAGGAAATGTCATTCACTAGCCACCTTTTGGCATTTGTTGAGGACAGGTTCTAGGACCACCTCAGATTCCCAAGCCCATAAACACTGGAGTCTCCTATAAAATGCCACAGCCTCTGCATAGAACCTTCAGGAAGTCTCTTACATATAATGGTCTATATCTAGATGCCTTGCAACACCTCATATAATGCAATCATCAAGTAAAGAATCGCTGTCCTGTATTTTTAGGAGATACTAGCCAGACAAACAGTTTGCACTTGTTTAGTACGGCATTGTTTAGTGCTGGCATTTCAAACATTTTCCACCTGTGGTTGGCTGAGCCTGAGAACTGAGTGCCTTCACTCACAGACAGCTGGAAGCTTGTTTCCATATTACCACATGGAATATATCCTAGTGTATGCCCAGCCTAGGAGTATAGTCTGGTGGTTAGCTACTTGCCCACCATTCCTAAGGATCTGGATTTGCTCTCCAGTAGAAGGGAGGAGGGGACAAAAAATGAAAGGGATGTGGGGAGGGATGCTTATACTTTCACATCTTCAAAAGGTCTTCTAATGAAGAAGTTTTTCTAAAATGGAAATAATTATCAAGCAGAAGAAATATTATTCCCATAACTCTCATTAAAAGAAAAATCCTATGTCTTGATCTTAATTTTTTAACTAATTGATCATTTCCCCCCACCCCAGGTCTCAGTGGATAGATAGTAATAGAAATATGGTAGCTATATTAGTTGGCTTCCCATTACTGTCACAAAATACCTGATATAATTAGCTTAAAAGGAGGAAACACTGGGTTTACATTCAGGGGATTTTAGGTCATGGTCAGTTGGTTCATTTGATTGTGTGCCTGAAGTAGAATAGCAGCCATAGCCGGAGCGTGGAAAGGAATGTGGTAGCCAAGAAGAAAAAAGATTAGATTCCCACAGCCCTCTTCAAGGCCACAACCCTCATGGTCTGACTTACACTAGGCTCCGTTGTGTAAACGTTCCAGCACCTCCAAATAGTGTGAAGATGGAGATAATGATAAAACAATTGCACCAACATCTTAAACCTGAACAGCTGCTCCCAGTAGAACACAGAGTGTCCCACAAAACGTGCTTTGGAGAACGGAGACCAGCATGGTGCTGTGTGGCACACACAGCTCTTGAGACACACCTAAAACAGCTAGCTGACATCTCACACAGCCTCTGTTCCCCCTTTCCTCCTCTTAACCCAATACAAAAGACACCCTAGTCCGTAAGAGAGGTGCTTTCACTGCTTGCATGGCAGGAGCCTTTGTCAGGTTTTTCTGAATAAACCCATCTGCCCTGATGAGCTCACTCCCATCTCCCACTACCCTGATGAGCTCACTCCCATCTCCCAAATCCTTTTCTACAGTGCTACCTAGTGAGGACCGTTCCTTTAGTACACAGTTCAAATGTAGCTGTAGCATTGTTGCTGCTGTTTAGACCAATGTCAAGGCTTGGCTTGGAGGTACTCACCAAAGACTGTCCTAGCTGGGACAGATTCTCGGTTTAGCCAAAAGGACACCTGGGATAAGATGACTGTCATGATGCAGGGAAGGTAGGTCTGGATGACGAAGTACCCGATCTTCCTTTTCAGGTGGAAATGGGCAGTCATGATTGTGTAGTCACCTGTAGATACACCCGGAGGTCAGTTCTCCTCCACCCCAGCCCAGACCCCGCACCCAGGGCCATGGTTACTGCCCTTCCCAGGCACAGTGCTCCCTGCCTCTGCCTTCCATCAAGCTATGGCTAACTTGGGTTATTTGTTTAGGTAGCTGGTAGCATGGGGTGCCTTTTTTTTATTTCATTTTTGATATTTGCTTGGTAAGTTTTTGAGAGCTTCATACAAGAGCAATACCTCAGTTCTAACCCTCTCCTCTCATGTCCTCATCCTAAATTCATGATATCTTCTATAGTTGTTATTGTTACAGTATGAACATATATGCATATGCAAATACATATATACAACTTACTGTGTCTGTTTAGCATTGTCCCTGTGTGTGTGCACGCGAATGTGTGCATGCGTTCGTGTGTGTGTGTGTGTGTGTGTGTGTGTGTGTGTGTGTGTGTGTGTCCAGGACTAAACACAATGGGATTGAACAACCTATACAGGACCCACAGGACCTCAACCCTGGAGGAAGCTAACTTTCCCTCTCTCAGCACCCACTGCCCTCCTGGGGTGGGAATTTCCCTGTCTATATTGGTGTTATCATAAGTTGCTCTTATTTAAGCAACCAGTGCTGATAGAAGTTCACGAGCGTAACTTCCCTGTCTTGTATAGAATATACTTTCGTATCAGAGTAGGCGTCCTGAACTTCTGAATCTTGCAATCTTTCTGCTTCCTCTCCCCTTGCGTGATTTCCCCTTGGCGTGGGTATTGCTTTAGAGATGTATTAGTTAGGACTTGGCGCCATGCAATCTGCATGGCTTGTATCTCTTTATTTATTCATTCTTCACTCATACAATACATCCTAACCACCACCTCGCCTCTCTTCACCTCATCCCACTCTGCCCAGATACACACCTCCCTCTCCCCGAGATGCACTGCTCCTCCATCTTCCTTCAGAAAAGAGCACGGCATAACAAGATGCTATAGGACTAGGCACAACCCCCCATATCAGGGCTGGATGAGTCAACTAAAGCAGGGCTCCCACGAGCTCTCAGAGGCTAAGGTGGCAATCATGGAGCCTGCATGGGTCTGCCCTAGGTTCTCTGCACACAAGCTGTGACTGTTTAGCTTGGGGTTTTTGTGGGACTTGCTGCCTGGCTTTCTTAAAGGTCATTGCATAAACAAATCTTGTGAACCCCAGCCTCTGAAGGGCCCTTGCTGGTGCATGCTTTTTCAGAGAAAATCAGATTTGTGTTTCACTAATCCCCCGTCAATCCGTGTCATGCTGCCTTCCCCCCTCCCCCACCACTTTGCAGGTTATAGCAATCAGGATTCGAGGATTTAGCATTTGCAGATAGAGATCAGGCATCCAGAGCCCTGCTGTTTATGAACAGATCCTTCCTATTTCCCAGTTGTGGAGCTCCAGGGAGACGGGACTGCTACTTTCTGCCAAGGCCTGATGCTTTTCCAGCCCAGGTGGAGAGGAAGGAACAGCCACACAGGCCACAAACCTGGGAAGCTCATTCTCTCAGCCACCCAGCAGAGCGACCAGGGTCCTCTGTCCTAAACTGCACTTCCTGGGCAATGTCCCATTGCCTTCTCTGGATTTGCCTGGCCGTGTGGGAGGCAAGCGGGGATCTTCCGTTTTTTGCCGAGAATGATGCCGTCCTGATGGTTAACTGGTAAGGAGCTGAGGTGGGTGGGCCATGAGTCTATGGGAAGTAAGGTTTTCTGGACAAGTGTGTCTCTCCCTAGAGACTGGAGGGATGCTTTGAGATATACAGGCCCTGAGATGGTCTGGAGATGTCCTCAATGAGTAAGCTTGGGGGCTGAGCTGCTGAATTACTATGGTCATGGAAGCATCATCTTGGGGAAGTTCCCAATGCAGACTCCAGTTGTGGGGTTGCCTATGAGTGGTAGAGGTCTTCAGGCTATGTAGACAGGGCATTGGCATATTGGAGGCTTCTTAAACCGAAATCCATGGCTCAGTGAGGTTGCTACAGATGCCCCCAAGACCTGTTTATGATGTCATGCATCAGAGAGGTTAAAAAAAAAAATGGCTTCTTACAGGACAGGAGCCAAAGGTCTGAGCAATGCCTAGCCATGCTGGGGGTGGGTGTTTTTCCAATAGCCCAGGGCAACTGAGAGCAGGTGAGAGGTCGAACAGACTTTCAAGTGGAAGAAAGAAACAGGGACAGAGATAAAGATGGTTAAATGTCTAATAACAAGGTCTAGCTCCTTTGAAATGATCACATTTTCCCCCCCGTAACACTTGAAGACATGAGATGCCATTCAAAGTACAGTAGGAAATGAAATTACAATCCTTTTAATTCTGTCTTTTTGTTTTCATACTGTTTACCTTGAAGTTATTAGCAACCAAATTAGGCAATGCATTGAAAATGATGTCTTTGTAGAATGCTGGTTGGAACAGAGCCTCTGTTGTGAAATTTTAGGGAACTGTATGAAGCTACAGCAGCCTGTGTCAGGGCCCCAAAGTCTGCCACATGCCTTTCCTTCCACTTGCATAAAACCATAAAACCATGTGACATTCTACCTCCCTTTCCTGTGGCATGGTACTCCCCTCTCATCACTCAGGTATGCCCGTGCACTGGGACCCTGCCCTGGCAGGTGCACGTGACATAAAGAAGAGCTTGCCCTTGGTGTCCTGCCAGCTGTTTGACAGTGAACACAGTAAACTAACCAATGGCTTCCCTGAAGCTCAGACCACATTTCCCATTCACAGCTTTTATCTGTCCACCTCCCAGTGATAGCTTCCGTGATGCCTGCCTGCCCTCAGCCAGGAGAGGTGTGGCCACAGAGCTGCAAGGTTGTGCAGGTCAAGTGTATGCTATTCCTTTGGCCAAGCTGGACTGCCCTACAGAGACAAGTTTGGCGTGCGTGTGGCTGACTGCCTTTGCCTCTTTGTTGCCACCACCTTAGCCACGTGTTGTCTACTGCTAGTGTGGGTTTCCAGATTCAACCACAGGATCTCTAAGCTGTTCAGAGAAAGAAATAGGGGGGCATTCAGCAGGAGACACCTCCCTCTTGGCATGGAAACCACCTTGTTTCTCAGGAATGGGGAGGGATATTATGTAATCAGATCCCTGGGCCGCCAGACAGGAACCCACATGTACAGTGCAGATGCCACATGCACCACAGATCAATGGCCTCTCCATTCCCAGGTCACTGCAGCTGCAAGAGGACCTACAGGAGCCTGAGTAGTTACATGAGGTCTGTGCTCTTGCAGAGTATGACTCTGAGTCACGGAAAGTAGGGATCCCCTTAGGCCCAGGCAGGGAGTCAAGCATCTCTTTCTTACCTGTGCTGGTGCTGATGTTCTCGGTGCCTACGGTCTGACCCATGAGGTGGTACTGGTTGAGTCTGGAGCCGTCTTCTGCTACAACCACAGACTTGGTGGAGCCATTGGTCCAAACATAGACCACTTCAGAATTGGGGTAAGCATCTGTAGGGAAAGGGAAAAGGAGGTGGTACAGAGTGGTTTCCACTGGGGGAAGACACAAAGATGCTGATGAAAGCAGGGTGGTGTTGAGAATCAACCTCCAGGGTTAGAAAGCGTGTAGGGTGGTTCCACATGGGTCAGACTCTTGCTGTTTCAAAAGACAGGATGCTCCAAATATGCCACAGAGTAAGCCAATTCTCATGCATTTTTCTCTTTCCACCTACCAAAGAATAGAGTCAGCTCCGAGACAGGTGCCTGACATCCCTACAGGTCTGTGACCTTGACCGGTCACCTATTCTAAGTGCTGTAATTCCTTCATCTGTGGGATGGGGTGAGGACAAGACCAACAACTGAGATTTAGATGGCAGCATGACTTACACAGTGACACTTCACTGTAGCACACCAATCTCATTCCTACTCCAAACCTCCCCCGTGTACTGGCCGCGATATCCAGGGTGGATGGGTGCTAGGGAAGACAGCAGCTCCGCCCAATGGCCATGCCTGCCAACTTGTTACTCACGTGGCAAAGGATACTGTGCAGATGAAATGAAGGCAATGGGATGGGAATCCAGAGATTATCTCATATTATCACTGTGGTCGAGGTCAGTCCAATCAAAAAGAGCTTTCTCAATCAGGAGCCAGGAATAGTTTTGTAAATGAAGAAAGGACTCAGATGGCCATTGGCTCTGAAGCTGGTGGAAGTGACCAGAACACCAAGAAGGAGAAAATGAGACGGGGGGGGGGCAGTTGGCAAGGAGACAAGGACCTTTACCAACAGCCAGGTGGCATTGAATTTTGCCCCACCTCAAAAATTCTGCAGGCCCACTCAGAATATCCAGAGGAAAATGCAGCCCTCTGGATTCTGACCTTGTGAGACAGAAATGTAGTTGGTTACCCTTGACACTGTTTCTCCAGTGGGCAGATCAATATTTACTACAGCTTGTAGAGTTCACATCTGAGTAAGATAGCCAAGTACTTTTCTCCCACAGTGATACACACAGCACCTTCAAGCACTGCGTAAGGCAGCCAGAAGGGGGAGAATTCCCAGACTTTACCAGCTTGACTTCTCCATGTCCTATGACTCAAGTATGTGCCATGTTCAGAAATAGGTCTTACTGCAAGTTTTAGAGGTTAGCCAAGAGAAAAGATAGTATCAAGTAATGTTTAGGTGGTCTTTTGGCTCCCACTGAATAACAGTACAAAGAGAGATAACCCATACCTTCCCTGGGCTATTTGTTTGACATGCTATGGTGTCTAGGGAGGCACTGTCAACACTCCATAAGGCAAGTTCCTTTACACTTTAAATATATGTATATATGTCTTGGGAAGCTTCTTCAGCAGTAGGATTCTACATGCCATTTCAAACCTCTTTAGAGTTAGTTATCTCTCTCCATACTCCCTCTTCAAACGTGACCTACCACCTTCTATCACGCCTAATCCTTACTGGTCCATTACTCCCCTTCATACCTCCTGTTTTGTGTCAGCCACCATTTGAAATTCTGGCCCCATGGTCCCTTTCTAGTTTCCTGGCTTCTATCGGTACTCCAAATTAAACATATTCATATCAAGAGCAGAAGCTAAAGTCTGCTATGAGAGAACCTGTGTAGTTTTTCTGTTGGGGCTTATGTTATTTAGTTACCCAAAAATTTCAGGACTGAATTTTCCTATTGTGTATATGTACCATATTTTCATTATCAATTTAAAATCTAGTGGACATCTAGGCTATTTCCATTTCCTTGTTATTGTGAACAAGCAGCAATGAATACAGGTGAGCAGGAGTCTCTGTGGCAGGATTCAGTCCTTTGTGTATATATGGAAGAGTGGTAGAGCTAGATTCTATGATAGATCTATTTTAAGACTTTTGAGCAACCGCCATATTGATTTCTTAGTGTCAGTACCAGATTGTATTTCTACCAGCAGAGAATATCTGTTCAACATTCCCCGGACCCATGCCAGGGTGTGTTGTAATTTTTTTCTTACCCATTTTAATTGGGGTAAGATGAAAGCTCAAAATAGCTTAATGTGCATTTTCCTAGAAACTAAGGAAATTGAACATTTATTGAACATTTGAAAAGTATTTCTCTGCCATATGTTTTTCTTCTTTGGAAAACTCTGTTTAGTTCCATAGCACATTTATAACTGGATATATATACATACATACATGCATACATACATACGGATATGGTGTTTGAGGTTTTTGTTATTTTTGTTGTATATTCTATTTGTCTTAATCTTCACTTAGATGATGGTGTCCTTTGCTGTACCTAATACATTATGTTCTATGAGGCTCCATTTGTCATAGCCACATTGACAGTGCTCTTCAGAAGGTTGAAGTGTATCCCCTATATTCTCCTTTAACATGCTCATGGTATTAGGTATCATGTTGAGACCCTTGGTCCATTTGGAGCTGAGTTTTATGCAGAGTGAGAAATATGGATTGACTTTCATTCTTCAGTATGGAGTCATACAGTTTTACCAGCACCATTTTCTTTACTTAGTATTCATTTTACGCTTCTACCTTTCTCTACCCCTGTTTGGATTTCCTGCCTGGCTAAACCCTGCCTGTCCATTGACGAAAACAACTTCATTCATCAACCATTAAGAGTAACATATATTCACAGCATACAGACGGACATCCTCCATCAGTGTCTGACAATTTTTCTTCCTCCTTTCAACATAGCCCTCTAAGCCTTGAGGGGAAGGCTTTGATGAAGACATCCTATTTAGAAGTGAGTGCTTCAAAGTCTCTAAGTCTCTGCCCATTATCCAGATATGGGTCTCTGTGTTAGATTCCTTCTACTGAAAGAAGAAGCTTCAGTCATGAGTGATGAGTGGGACACTGATCTATGAGTGTAGTGTTATTGAATGTTCCTTTAGTAGAACAGTAATAGTAACCTTTCCCCTAGATCCCTCTAGTCTGGCTTTTGACCACTTGAGGTGTGTTAGGCTCCTTCTTGTGGGATGGGCCTTAAATCCAGTTAGAAAGTAGCTGGGTGCTCTCATAACATTTGTTCCATTGTTGTACCATATGTCGTACAGGCAGGTAGCTGTTGTAGGTCACAGGGTGTGCAGCAGGGAGATGTCAATGATCGCTTTTGTCCTCTGGTAGTGTGCAAAGTACTTTATAACACCTAGTCAGTAGGGGTGACGCTTCTAGTTAGGTAACAGCTTGACTTCTTCATGTTCCATGACTTATGGGAATGTTGTCTTCAGGAATAAGGACTTACGAACAGGTTATGAAGAGTGACTGATAGCCTCTTGTGATGTTTGGGTGTTTCCATGGGACTCTTTTGGCCAATGACTCAACAAAATGTAAACCATTCCTGGAGGTTTTACTTGGTGGCATAAGATGTCCTTTGGGGAATCATCCACAAAGGAGACTTCATTTTAATTCCTTTCATATATTCATATATTTTAAGATGCATCTATATGATAAGTATCTACATCTTTCAGTGTTAGTTTTACCTCCACATATCCCCTCTTTTGGCCTGTTTACCCATGCCCCTCTCCATTTAATACTTTTATTCTAGTTTCCCCTTTGTGTTCTCATAACAATATATTCTATTTTTCCTTCCTTGATAGATCCCATCTCCCCTCTATTTTCTTACTAGGTAATTAATATCTGTGGTTATTCAAAATATAACACATACACACACACACACACACACACACACATTGAGGGCTTAAAAGCTAAATTTACATATAAGAGAAACCATACATATAACGTTTGGATCTGGGTTACCTCATTCAGGATGATTTAGTCTCGTTCCATCCATTTACATGAACATATTTTATTTTTTCTTAAGAGTACATTTCCACTGTGTAAATGTACTACATTTTTATTATCCAGTTAAACAATTGAGAAAAATCTAGGCTGTTTCCAATTTCTGTCTATTATAAATATAGCAAAAAAAAAAAAAAAAAAAACCAAAAAAACAAAAATGAACATGAAGGAGCAAGGATCTCTGTAGTAGGGTATAGAGTCCTTTGAGTATAAGAGTGGTGTAGCTGAATCTTGAGGTAGATCTATTTCCATTTCCTAAGGAACCACTACACCTATTTTTATAGAGTTTGTACAAGTTTGCCTTCCCACCAGCAATGGATGAGTGCTCGCCTTTCCCCGTGTTCTTGTCGTGAAATGGCATTTGTTTTTGTTGATCTTGGCCAAGCTGACAGGTGTGACATGAAATCAGAGACGAGTTTTACTTTGCATTTCCCTGATTGCTAAGAATGTTGAACAATTCTCCAAGCATTTCTCAGACATTTCCATTTCATTGTGTGAGAACCCTCTGCTTAGTTCTATGTGACATTTTAAATTGGTTGTTAGTTTTCTTGATGTACATTTTTAGAGCTTTTTCCTTTTATATACTATCAGATTGTAACTTGCAAAAAATAAAAAGTAAAAAGAAAACTTTTCCAATTATGTAGGATGTCAGTTTGAATGATGGTGTCTTTTACCACACGGCTTTCTGGCTTCATGAGTTTGCTTTGCTATTTGTTGTCTCTTAATGCCTGTGCTATCAATATGCTATTCAGAACATCCTTCCCTACACCAAGGAGTTCAGTCCTATTGCCCAAATCGCTTTTATCAGATTCAGGTTTCTGGTCTTATGTTGACTTCCATTGATTCACTTTGAGTTGAGTTTTGTGCAGGTTCATAGTATGGATCTATTTGCATTCTTCGACATGTAGACCTCCAGTTTGAGCAGCTAAAGATGTCTTTTTCTCCAGTATGTATTCCTGTTTCACCAGTGTGATTCTTTGTCAAAACTCAGGGTATCCATAAGTTTGTGGACGTATGTTTCGGTCTACAATTTGATTATATTGATCAGCATGTATGTTTTATGTCAATACTGTGATATTTTCATTACAATAGCACAATTTGAAATCTGAGTACAATTTGAAATCTGAGAAGATGATAATTTCAGAAGTCTTTTTTTTTTTTTATTCAGGATTGTTTTGGGCATCCTATTGACTGTCTGTCTGTTCTCTCTCTCTCTCTCTCTCTCTCTCTCTCTCTCTCTCTCTCTCTCTCTCTCTCTCTGTGTGTGTGTGTGTGTGTGTGTGTGTGTGTGTGTGTGTTTCCATATGCAGTTGAAAATTTTTTTTCTTTAATTTATGTGAAGAATTTTGTTGGATATTGATGAAAAGTGCGTTGAATCTATAGAATGCCTTGGGTATGATGGCCATGGGTACAATATTACTCCTACTGGTCTATGACCAGGGGAGATATTTCTATCTTCTGGCATCATTTTCCATTTCTTTCTTCAATGTCCCAAGGTTTTTCTTACACAAGTCTTCCAATTGCTTGGTTAGAATTATCAAAAGATATTATGTATTTTTGAGGTTACTGTGAAAGGTACTGCTTCTTTGACTTCCTTCTTATTCCATTTGTCATTTGTAGACTGATTTTTGTTTTAGTTTGTAACATGCTATTTGCTAAAAAGTTTCATTAGCTATAAAAGTTTCCTAGTGGAGTTTTTGGTTGTTTTACGTATGAAACCATATTACCTAAAAATGAAGATACTTTGACTACTTCATTACCTAGTTGTACACCTCAATTTTCTTATTTTCTCATTGTTTTATCTAAGTCTTTAAGTACTACATTGAATAGGTATGAAAAGAGTGGAAAACCTTATTTTGTTCCTTATTTTAGTGGTAATGCTTATTTTAATCCCTTTATTTAGGTTGATATTGGTGTGGACTTGACATATATATTGCATTTATTACATGGGAGTTTGTTCTGTGTATTTCCAGTATCTCCAAGACGTGTATCATAAGGGATGCTGAATTTTGTCAAAGGCCTTTTTTTTTTTTACATCTAATAAGATTATCATATGACTTTTGTTACTTAGCCTGTTTATATGGTGAATTGTGTACATTAGTTTACATATTTTGAACCTTCACTGTATATTTGCAATGAGGCCAACATGACTGTGGTAGATAATCTTTTTGATGTGTTCTTAGATTCAATTTGCTAGTATTTTATTCAGAAGTTTTACATCTATGTTCTGTTGGCATATTGGGCTATAATTTTGTTGTTGTTGTTTGTTTGGTCTCTTTGTTGTTTTGGTATCAGAGATATAGAGGCCTCATAAAAAGAATCAGACAGTTTCCTTCAATTTCTATTTGCAGAATATTTGAGGAGTACTGGCATTAATTTAGTTTTGAATGTCTGGTAGAATTCTCTGCTGAATCCAAATGGCCCTGGGCATTCTTCGGTTGGGAGACTTTTAATTGGTGATTCTATTTCATTGGGGTTTATGTGTCAAATTACTCATTAGTTTCCATATGATATATACATATACATTCACATATACATTCACATATACATATACATATACTATACATTCACATACACATATACACATACATATACATATACATACACATGCACATACACATGTACATATACATACATGTACACGTACACATACACATACACATATACATGTATATTCATCCATTACTTTTAGGTTTTTCAGTTTGTTTATGTCTTTATGAGTCTCTGAATTTCTTCAGTTTCTGTTGTAATGTTATCCTTCACATCTCTTATTTTATTAATTTAGCTCTTCTCTCTCCATATTTTAATTAATTTGCTGTGATTCTTGTTGAAGTTTTTCAAACAATCAACACATTGTTTCATTGATTCTTGTCTTTTTGTTGTTTGTTTTTATTTCACTGATTTCAGCCTTGAGATTGATTATTTCTTATTGTCTACTTTTGAGCATTGTTATTATTATTCTAGATATTTCATGTATGCTACTAAGTTACTAGTATGAGATATCTCCAATTTTTATGCAAATACTTAGTGCTAGGAACTTGCGTCTTAAAACTGCTTTTATTGTGCCCCATAAGTTTGGACTCATTGAATTTTTGTATTCATTCAATTCAGGGTAATTAATTTCTACCTTGAGCCATTATTCATTCAGAAGCACGTTGTTTCGTTTCCATTAGTTTGTAAGTTTTCTATTGTTTCTGTTGCTGATTTCCAGTTTTAATCCATAGTGGTCAGATCGAATGCAGGGTGTTATTTCATTTTTTGTATACCTGTTGACACTTGTTTTGTTTGTATCCAACTACATGGTTAATTTTGGAGAACGTTCCATGAACTGCTGAGAAGAAACTGTGGTCTTCTGTGTCTGGGTGAAATATTTTACAGATGTTTGCTAGGTCCCTTTGATTTATGATGTAATTGAATTCCAGAATTTCTCTGTTTAGTTTTTGTCTGGGTGATCTGTGTATGGTGGAGAATTGGGAATTGAAGTCACCAATCACCCACCGTCACTGTGTAATATTGAATTTATGATTTTAGCTGTAGTTGTGCTTCTTTTATGAACTTGGGTGCCCTTGTGTTTGGTCTATAAATGTTTAGGATTGCAATATGCACTTGATGGATTTTTCTTTGATGAGCATGTAGTGTCCTACCTCTTCTGATTACTTTTGGTTTGAGGTCTTTTTGTCAGGTATTAAAATGGCTGCATCTGCTTGTTTTTTGCATCTGTTCTTCCCTCATTCTTTTACTCTGAGTGGTCTATTCTTGCTGTTAAAGTGAGTGTCTTGGATTCAATAGAAAAAATGGATCTGGCTCTCTTATCCAATATGTCAGTCTATGTTTTTTATTGGATAATTGAGACTACTAATATTGAGAGCTATCAAGAAGCAATGTTTAAAAGGGGTCAAAACTATGCTGGGAAAACCCACAGAAACAGCTGACCTCAGCCTCGGATGCTGGTGAATCAACAAAGAACCAAACCAGGCCTCCTGAATGTGGGTGTCAGGACTGGGTAGTCTATGGGGCCTCTGGCAGTGGAACCAGGATGCATCCCTAGCTTAGATATATGGGGGAGGGCCTAGGCCCTGCCCTAAATGACTTGACAGATTGTGATGATCCCTCTTGGAAGGCCTCATTCTCCCTGGGGAGTGGATGGGAAAGTTGGGGGGGGGCATGGGAGTATGGGAGGGAGAGGGGACTGGGATTGATACGTAAAATAAAATTGTTTCTAAATTTAAATAAAATTTGTTATAAAAAAGAAACAATATTTATTGTTTCCTGTTAATTTTTGTTAATGGTGTGGATTTTTCCCCATTTTTCATTAACTAATTTTTGATAATTTGTTATTTTGAAATCCTTGAGTTTTCCTTCAACCATACTGTGTTTCTTGGGGCCTATTGTAATAGGGTCATTGGTTTCTGGTGGAGACATTATTGTCTTAACTGTTCATGTTTTTGTTTTGCTCTGGGATCTAGGCACCTAGAACTATGATGTTTGGGATGTTTGGTATTAATATCTGGTCCTATTTTTAATGGGTGTATGCTCCATTGTTGTTGCCATCTCTGAATGTTAGGCAAGTGTGTTGGCTCTGAGGATGTGTGTGTGTGTGTGTGTGTGTGTGTGTGTGTGTGTGTGTGTGTGTATAAATCTCAACAACAGAGATAGAACTGAAATGTCTGAAATGTCTTGACTAGAGATAGAACTGTAAAGTGAAACATGATAAAATATCCTAAGTTGTGCCAATAAACAAAATATATACATAAAGATAAATTTACATTTGTGTGCAACACATCATAAACAGAAAAAAGACCCTGCTTAGTCAACATACAAAATCTAACAATTTAAGTTATCTATATCTAATAATTGTTAAAATTAGTTTATGAGAAGATAGGTTAATCTACATATATCCCACCCTAACCATACCCTTTCCATCCATACCATTAAACTTTTCTAAAAAAGATACCTGAGTCTGACCATCACCTTCCAGGGATCCCTGATAAGAGAGTGCTTCTGTGGGTCAGCTAGAAATAGAGATGGGATAGGGGAAAAGGCTACAAATATAATGAATCAAGTAGAAAGAATATCAGGTCTCAAGGATAAAATTGAAGGTCTAGGCCAAATAAGAAATGAGCATAACAATTTTTAAATATGGTAAATGTTGGATGTCTTGGAAAAAAACTCTGCGAATTATAGGCATAGATGAGGGGAAAGAATCTCAAATCAAAGGCATAGACCAGACCTTCAGCAAGATCACAGAAGAAAACTTATCCAAACACCCATGCATATACTAGAAGCATATAGAGCACTAAATATACAAAACATGAAAAGAAAAGTTCCACAGAATATCATAATTAAAGCACTAACACATAACAAAGTGTATTCAAATCTGAAAGAGAGAAAAAAAAAAGAACCACCAAGTCCTATGAAGGAAAACTCATCAGAATAACATCTGTTTCTCTGTAGAAGGATGCTTTGGAAAGTGAGATGAGCCTGCAGCAATGCATCCCAAGTCCTAAAAGACAATGACAGTCAACCTAAAATAATATAGCCAGCAAAACTATCTGCCATAATTGAAGGGGAAAGAAAATTTTTCCATGGCAGAATCAGCCTAAAAAAAAAAATGTATACCCACAAACCAAACCTAAGGAAAATCCAGGAAGCATTATTTAAAGATGAAGAGAGGAATGAGCATAGCAGGGAGACAGTGAAAGAAATAAGAAGCCATAATTATTCAAACACAAAATAACAAATATCACCAAAAATCAAAAATACAATGACCCCAATTAATACACACAAATTTCAACTATAACTTTAAATGTTTATGGGCTCAATTCAGCAATCACAAGACATGGGCTGGCTGAATGGATCAGGAAGCAAAATCCATCTATCTTCTGCCTCCAAAAATCACAGCTTAGTTTTGCCTTAGAGTAAAATAATAAATAAACTACCAGGAAGTAAGCAGATGCTGTGTGTCTATTATCTGGCAAAACAGACTTCAAATTAATAAACAGAAAAGACAAAGTAGGACATTTCATTCCAATTGAAGCCCAACCAACCAAGAAGATACCACTATTCTAAATATATATGCACCAAACTCAGGTGTGACCTAACTTCATGAAAAATCTATTACTTGATTTAAAGTCACAGATTTGTATCAATCCAATAATATTCCACTTTCTCCAACTGGCAGGCCATCGGGCCATTGAGTGTCAGAATTAGTTCACATCACACACCAAAGGGACTTAACAGATATTTACATAATATTCTATCAAGATCTAAACACTAAAGAAGGAAGGCACAGTCTACTCAGCAGAACATGAAAGATTTTCTAAAATAGCCCACATTCTGGAACACAAAATAGATCTGGCAGGTGTCATGTTTCAGAACTTGTATTACACTGGCCAGAGCCTTTCTGGCTTTTAAAGTTTCCATTGAAAAGTCAGCAGATATTCTGTCAAATCTGCGCACACACTCACACACCATGGTGTGTGTGTGTGTGTGTGTGTGTGTGTGTGTGTGTGTGTGTGTGTGTTTGTGTTTGCAGAAGCCTAGATAATGCAGGCACAGATGTGAACAAAGCAGTCTTGCTGGATTCTGGCCATGGAGAGATGGGAATAAAGGAATATACTTTGGGCAGGGAGCAATCCCCTGCTTCCTGCTGTTTCCAGGCTGGCTCTGTTTCCAGGTGGTGCTTGTTTGTCCCCAGCACCTCTCCTGCAGTCGCTCTTTGTGGCTCTGGCCTCAAAGGCAGATACTCTGAAGCTGACCTCCAACCGGGGTAGCACTTACTGCGCAGGAGTGGGGGTGGAGGTTGGGGGGAGTTGTGATATTAAGAGACCCTCTCACAGGGGACCAGGAGTCCAACCCCCTGCCCTGAGCCCAGAGAGGAAACATAGTCCTACATTTATTGGGAGACATGACTACATGGGAAACATGAATCTGAAAACTCACCAAAGAGTTCACAGTTTGGAGCACTGGGACACTGAAAGAAAGAGTCAGGGAATCAGGAAATGCATGCCTGAGCTCTACTTGCTTTCTCTAGCTGGAATTAACACCATAGCCAAAGCAACTTGGGGAGAAATGGTATATTTGGCTTACAGGTTATAATCCATCACGGAGGGAACCTGGAATTACTATGGAGAAAGGCTGCTTGTCAGCCAACAAGCCGTGTTTTGCACGGCCTGCTTTCTCAGACAACCCGGGACAACCTGCCCAGAGCTGGGCGCTGCCCACAGTGGTCTAGGCCCTCCAACATCAAGCGTTGAAATTAAGAAAAGGACTGCAAATCTGCCTACAGGCCAGTCTGAAGGAGGCATTTCCTCAGCTGAATTTCCCTCTTCCTCAGTAACTTGAGTTTGTGTCAAGTTGTTAAGAATTAACCACCACATTTGGAAAACAGGTATTTGTCTTAAGACAGCCCAGGTCATGGGAAGTGCTTATGCTTTCCTCGTGAGTTACTGTTTGTTAAATAGGCCAAGGAGGAAAGGGATGAGGATCAGGTGGCATGTGGCATGGGGGTGGTCTGAAGAGTGGTAGATTCTGGTAGTCCTAGTTCCCATTAATATGCTGTTGAGTCATGGATTCCACATCCACCTCTCAAGGCATGAAACTCTCCAAACCCATCTCTCTCATCGGCCTTCTGAGAGTAGCGGGTTCGGGGTGTCACAGATTCTGATGTTCCTTTTGGGGCTTGGGGATCATCGTGTCCAACGATGATGGACCCTGAGTGGCCAGCAGAGAGGACTGCTCAGTAGGCCACCAGGGATGGAGGCCAGGCTGCTCTCTGAACCTTGATGGCCGTGATTCTACAAGCTCATCTCTGGTATTGGTGGGATGAGATTAGACGTTAGTATTTGCTTTCCAGTAATGGTTCAACAGGATACTAACTGTTATTTAAATCACTGAGTCAACTCTATAATCATCGTAACTGGCGTGTTCTTACCCCCACACTGTTAGAATTAAAAGACTTATTTATATGGCTGATGCTAGTAACAACAGAGAAGCAGCCACGTGGTCACAAGCATTTCTGGTTTGTCAGTTCAACGTGGCTGAGTTCAGTCCTCCTCATCGTGCTAAGGATGGAAGAAATGGGTACTCGTGTTTACCTCAGCTTGGGTGTTGGCAGATGATGCTAAATTCTCTTTGGTAAGCCATCATTGATTAGTTAAACCTGGCATCTCTGCTGAGCCAGTGTAGGGGATGGTGGAGTCTAATGAGTGTCAGCTGCCATAACTTAGAGCTTCGGGAAGACACACACCTGTCCTCTTTGGCCAGGCGTGAGCAGAACTGTGCAGGGAGGATGCAGATATTTCCCCTCACAAACAACGTGGAGAAGACCTCTTGCTTTTTCCGAGACCCCTGTCTCTTAATGACACTAGTGATGGCATGTAGTGCTTCAGATCTAAGGGGTGACAATGATACAGCCATCCCTGTCCTGACAAGACCATTCAGAACGCATGATCTCTAAAGAATAAAGTCACTGTGATGTTAGCTCCCCAAGTGTCCATGCACACGCTCTGTCAGCCTGAAGTTGCTACTAACCTATCTACAGTTTAGAGAAGACTTTGATCACCCTTAACAGTGAGGACACAACTTACACATAAATATTATGTATTTAGTATGCGAATGCCTTATACACAGTAGATGTTTAATGACTAATAGATTATCTTAATGGAACCAGATACAGAGAATGATTCCAGCTTGGTGTCAAATCCAGTCTTGTGGAAAGATTCTTGCACTTGAAATTAATTTCTCTTTTCTTTACATTCTTTTCTATTTTCCTTTCTTCTCTTCCCTCTTTCTTTTCATGGATGCCGTGGATCCAATCCTGAGCTTTGCACTGCTAGGGGCACCCTACTTCTGAGCTATAACCCAACTTTGAATTTAATTTCTCATTGACCATCTCCCAAAGCTTCACACAGCCTGTGAGGACAGTATTAGCCTTATCTTCCGGCTATGTGGGGACACCCAGAAGCTTCTGGTCAATGTATATATAATATATATACATTATACATATATATATACATACACATATATACATATGTGTATATATGTATATATACATGACTTTTATGTTGCTCAGTGTAACTTGACTCTGACATTGAAAATGAATTTTATCAGAATTGCAATTTAAAATAGATATGATTTGAGTTCTCTGAAACCCACATCTCTAACAGCCATAACTCTTATAAAACAGGTGTAGAAACACAAGAGTTGAGAGTAACTACCTCAGGACAGGGCACACACCAAGCATGTTATCTTACTTTCTGTAGTGCCCCCAGCTGGAAACCCTGTCAACATTCAGCACATCAATTACAAAACATCGGAAAGGAAACTTTGCAAACGTTAAGTGACTACCAATACAGCATCCCTGCCATCCTTATGGATTAGCATCCCTGTTTCAAATTCACAGTGGGTGTTGCCACTGACCAGAATCGGCTGAGAGGTAAGGAAATGATAAGTAGGCAAATGAACCAATAAAGTGTCTCCGTTACCATCTAAACTACAAATCTGAGTCATGGCCGCCAGGACAGGGAGATACGGGGGCATTGAGAGATGCTGAGAGTAAGGCTGGAGAATCAGTGGTACTCCTCTTAGTTCTTAGGGCGCTCAGTCAGACCAGACATGGAGAAAAACAAAAGGACTGCCATGCAGCCTGTAGAGACAATGCTCTCCTGAGGAGAGGGGCAAGACAGCCAGGAGGCCAGGCAACCAGTGGATGAGGCATGTCCTGACCAAACAGCAGCTGCGTCTGGCCACTTCCAGTCTCTCAGGAAAACCTGTCTCCAAGTCACCTGGTAGTCATGCCATGCCGTGGTCATTTAAATATGTTCCTCCTTTATCCGACACATTTCAGTTGCCTTCCTGGCCACTACTGTTTCGAAATGCTGTCCCTTCTGGCTGCCTTCTGTCTTTGTCATGGCAACCCCTTCCTCTTTTTCCACCCCCATGAACTGTCTTGTTAATACTCTCTTTCTTGGCTCAATGGGTGTCTCCAACTACACTACCTCTGTGCACCTCACATCCACGGCTCTTCCTGTTGGAGCTGTGGTGGTAGCATTCATTTCCTCAAATAAGCCTTCTCTCATCTTTAAATGTGCTTATATCATTTTGACCTACGTATGCATTAAGACTTAATCAGGTAGTTTGCCATTTTATACAAGAATGCTAATGATTTTTTTGCAATGTTGAAATATATATCAATGTCCACAATGGTTGCTAAATTTCGTTCTTGTGGTCAAACTGATTTTGTACCCTTTTCTAATAACCACCACTTGCTAGCTCTAGGCCGCAGCAATGAACCTTCCTGCCCTTCTGTGATTGGCTTATTTCACTGCAGCCTTTGTGTTCTTTGGCCCTAACTAGAACTTTGCCCAGGTTCCCTGGCCTCTCTTCTTCTATGGGTTCTACCAAGGTCACTATGGAATGTGATCTCCATTGTGAAACATCACTAGCATCTGGGAATCCCAGCGGCCTCTTTTAACTGTACAAAGATGCTTAGTCCAGTTACCATTGTGTGTCCATAATCAAGTCCTCAAGGAAAGTGTGGGGCCCTTGTGCCGAGAGCTTTTTGTACCCAGGGGCCACCCAGCCCTCCCAAGCTCAGCTGACTAGCATCCTGGGGGATGTAAGCTATGAGGATTTGAATAACTTGAATACGCTAGAACCCTCAAGATAGGTTCTGCGCCCTTATAAAACAGCTACAAAGAGGTTTCCTGTTCCTTCTGCTCCTTGAAGTTATAGTAAAAAGACAGACCTGGATGAAGAGGAAGCAAGTTCTTTCTAGTTAGCAGTTCTGATGGCAACTGGACCTTGGCCTTTCCAGCCTCTAGAGTTGTGAGGAATGAATATGTTGATACTCTCATAAACAGTAAAAATATAAGTGTGGTTAATGAACAGTGTGACTAATGACAGTCTAACAACCCGAGCAGATTAAATCCACACACAAAGCAACTTTTAACCAGTGGTTTAGTCTGTCAAAAATTGTTTCTCTTATTTTCTTGCTATGCCTTCATAGGGCAGAAAGGATAAGCACTTTGCCTAGAGCTCTTCATTAATCTTACTCCCCAAGGCTTCGTCCTCATGATATAATCACCTCCCAAAGGCCCTCCTAACACTATTCATGATACACTGGGTATTAGATTCACAAGCATGAATGGAAGGAGACACAATCATGCAGACCACAATGAAAGTCAAAACTAACCAGTGTGTCCTCATGATTGACAAATCTAAACTTCACACACACACAGGCTAAGACCTGTGTGTCCAGACCTCATGAATTTTGATGTTCACCAGGCTTTCTGAAACTGTGGAGCCACTGTGCCCAGGCCATCTTGGATACAAGAGCAGGGCCCGGATACTTGGGATACACTAAAAGCTCATAGCATGAGATGCACAGCCAGTTCCCTCACAAACGAGCTTCTAGTAAGTTTCCAACTCTCCAGCTCTTATCATAATTTAAGCTCATACTTCACGCACCACTCCAAGAAGGAAATGAACAAAAGAATGAGGACCGTTCGTTCTCTTCTCCAAAAAGTTTGGATTGGAACACGGCAGACTGAAGCCATGTCATTGTCCCTAAGGAACTTCCTTACTGTCCAGGAAGCCTTGTCTATGAACTAGGACTGATTTCAGCACTGACAGGAGAGGTAGCAGTGAGGAGTGGCGAGCTCACTCATGCTCCACAGGAACTGGAGAAACCTGAGCAAGTGCCTCAGCAGAGGAGAGACACAGATTTGCATTCTTTTGTCTCCTAACAGCCAGGAACAGTTGAATTGGGTAATTTAAACTCATTATACTTGCACATTTATTTAGCTTCTGCTTGTTCACATGCATAAGTAGTGTAAGTGAACAAGTTGGCTAAGCATCTATTCTTTTTCAGCAAATCTAAAAGATAAAAGACAAATAAAAACATTCTAATTGAACAGCGTTTCTTCTCTTTAAATTAGTGAGTTCTGAATGTGAAGCTTATAAGCTGAGGGAAGGTGGTTTTCTAGAATTTTCTAGCTCTCACTCGATTGTGTATAAACATGCTGTGTGATGGCTTGCATAATGCATTGGTGATAATAACATAATGCAAATAAATCGTCAACACTAGACTCAAATCAAATCCATCCATGGTACTAAGGACCATGGCAATCTCAAATTTCTACTGAGGTCAGGAACTGTCCCTCCTGGCTTTGTTTTATGTGCAATGTGCATATTATTTATTCTCCTGGTGTAGAGTGAGGAGCCTCCATTAGGTATGTAGGCATCTCCGAATATGGGAAATGATTTCCCCGCAGCTGGTTGCCTGACAAATATGAAATAATTTTAGTGATGAAACGAGGCTGTCAAATGCTTTTCTTTATCCAAAATTGCTTTTGAGTTGTCTCCCCTGCACGTCATTACCATTAAATCTGGGATCACAGTGGCCTGAATTCATTCATTAGCCAGTGACCAGAGCAGTCTCTTAGCAAAAAAAAAAAAAAAAAAAAATAGACTTTGTGTTTTGTTTTTGAGCAAATCAAAGCATAACCTTCATATATAAAGTGCAGTATAAATGTAAACTACGGTTAATGTTCTTCTAGTGATATGAACAATTCCTGTTCCATCAGGCACGGGACTCAGTAGTCTCAGGTGACCTACCTTCAGAATCAGTGACACCTACCTCACTGAACAGTGGTGACCAAAGAAACAGACATCGTAATCACAATATAACACTTGATGGTGAAAGTTTGAATGAATGATCTCCCTTAACCGATGTTTCGTTTATCATACACACTTATCTCCCTTAACTGGGCCTCCATTTGGAAGCACAGGGTAGTGCGCAATGAAACCCTTTGCATCAGAAAAGCTCCCTTCCAGAGGTGGCAGAGGGCAGAGATCAGGCAATCCCTGTAAGAAATCACTCTTTGGGTGCCAGAGGCACTGGATATTCTGAGGATCACTGACACCTGGAAGAAAGCTGTAGGGCAGTGTTACAAGGATTCCTCCATCCTGCTGAAGAGTCTTGGCCATCAGAACAGCACAGCTAGAAGAGCTTCAGACAGACGGGAGCGGGAAATGTAATGTACAACCATGCCCAAACCTCTACCTTACCAAGACTGTGCAGCCAGGAAAGGCTGAGATTGAAGCCTGAAACCTGTGTGTGTGTGTGTGTGTGTGGGTGTGTGTGTAAGAGAGAGTTTTAAATATAGATCATATTCTCTTTTAATATAAAGGTAAAATATCATATTTACGTATGTAACATCACAAATATCATGTTTATAAGGTAGTAAAATATGTGTTCAGCCTAGATCTCACAACCTCTGCCACTTACTTGATAAGAGCATGCATCCAGAGCTTTCTACATGCTTCCCCAGGGACAGGGTTTCTCTTTCATCTTACATTAAGTTCTGTGCACTGAAGGAATTAGGAAACCCACAGGTAGCTAAGAACAAAGAGGTAGTCACTGGGCCACTGAGCAAATAGTACAGCGTGGGCTGGTGGAAGCTATAGCCATAGCAGCTATAGCTGCTCCCAAAAACTCAGTTCAGTTCAAGATAATAAAAACCAAACAAACAAAAAACCAAACCAAAACA
Source organism: Cricetiscus sungorus (assembly GCA_030556225.1). NCBI lineage: Eukaryota > Metazoa > Chordata > Mammalia > Rodentia > Cricetidae > Cricetiscus > Cricetiscus sungorus. The sequence continues at coordinate 10,023,623 of JANBXA010000732.1, forward strand.
AATAACCAGCAATAAATATGTACACAGGAAGGAGAGTCTGGAAACTGGGTGAGGTAGGCCACAGGCTCACCATGCTGACTGCTCTAGGGGCTACACAGAACACTAATTATGCACCAGTAGGAAGCGAAGAGTCAGGCTTGATGTAGCTCACAGCTGGCCAGCGTGCTTCCTCCCCAACTCATTAGAAAATGAACGGGAAAGAGTGTAAAGATCAAATATTGGCTTCTCTGGAGAGTAAAAGAGCGAGGTGGAGATGGCTATGATCCAACTTTTTTTGGGGTGGGGGGAGGCAGGGGTCAGCTGCCTGAAGAGCAGGTTTGATCTTCCTTGTCTCTGAGTCCTAAGAAGACGAAGCACACACGAGACACGTTGGAATGCTTAAAGCAAAGCAGGTGGCTTAGAGCAGCACCAAGCTTGGTAAGGCTTAGAGACTCTGGCCAGGAGGACTGGTGAGCACGGCCGGGTCTGAAAGACTGGTGGAAATTACAGTAAGATCTTCAAGGTCATCCCAAGGCTCATGTGTGAAAGGTTTGGTCCCCAGGGTGCTGTGCTGGGGCAGTGCTTAAGGAAGTACTTAAGTCATTGAGGGAAGGGCCTCGGAAGAAATGTGGACTCCACATACTTCCTTTGCTCTCTGTCTTGCAATGTGAGTGGTTTTGTGCTTTGCTCTCTGTCTTGCGATGTGAGTGGTTTTGTTTTGTCATGTACTACAGTAGGGCATGCCATCTTGCTATGGACACAAAGAAAACGAATGGTCACAGAAAAGTGTAATCCAAAATATATGTTTTTTGTTCATACATTGGTTATGTCAAATATTTCGTTATAATGGCAGACAGCTAAATAATAATAAAAGAGATGCTTCCTGTAAGACACTTGCCAGTATAATAAAGAAAGAAAGAATAAAGGATAAAGAAAATAAGGAAATGTGTTCAAAGAACGGAACAAGATTAAAAACAGGCTCAAATGAAGTTGCATGACTCATGTGGCAATGTCTTCAAAGTAACCACTGCATTCAGATGTTCACCAAGGTCAGAGAAGTAACACATGTGCAAAATAAGATTCCAACAGAGGCAGAAAACATGAGAGTACCACACGGAAATAACAGACAGAGGGAGTGTAACACCAGAACTGGAAAACTAAGTAAAGTGGAGCAACAGCAGACCGATAAATTACAAGAAACAGTTGGTGAAGTTGAAGCTATGTCATCGGAAATGGTTCCACCAAAGGTGCAAAAACACAAAGGAATGAGAGAGAAAGACATTTAAGAGACCCCCAAGACATCAACAACTGGACCAACACAATGAAGCTCCACACAGAAGGGGCCCTGAAATGTCTAAATGTGGGGAGAGAGATCGAGTAACAAACCCAGGATTTGTGTTGTGGTCTACTGCCAGCGGCCCCTCAGCTAATCCAAGCTTCCCAACTGTCACCCACACACAATGGGCCTGGTTCGATCCCCTGGAATCTCCACAGTTGTAGGTCTAGAGTTCCTAAGTTTCCAAAAGCTTGGTTCAGCTGTCTCTGTAGATTCCTCCAGAGGGTGGGATGCCACGCTCAGCCTTAATGCATGGGAGGGGGCCTAACTTTGCCCCAGCATATTGTGACCGACAATATTGAGTCCTCATGGGAGGAGCCCTTACCAGTGAGGAGGTATGGACTTGGGGTTGGCTGGATGGGAGGCGAGGGGGTTGGGAGGAAGGTCTGCGGTTGGAATTTAAATGAAATTTAAAAATAAATGGCAAAAAAACCCCAAAAAACAAAAAAAAAAAAAAAAAAAAAAAAAACAGATCCAGGAAGCCAAAAAGGATGCCCCTGTCTATCAACAAACAAATTCACACCAAATCACATCATAATTAATCTATCAAAAGCCAAAGACATAGAGATGTTTGAAAGCAACAAAAACCAAAATGTCTTGAGTACACTCATGTCCAAAAGTTTCATCCCATAGCAGGATGGTGGATGCAGTGGTTATGGAAGCTTCAGAACCCTGAATGGTGTCACACATACTTGGCCAAGAGGTAGAAAATGCAAGATTCAAAGTCTCCTACTTTCCAAGTTTAATCTAAAAAAGGACCATACGTTTTTAAAAAACGCAACCTTAAACTATCTGCCGCACAGGTGGGTAACGCCAGGGACTTTGAGGAGCAGAGCAGGAGGGCTACAGAATCAAGGGCGGCCCATGAGAAAGTACTTTCCTAGCATCTGCAGGGTACTAGGGTGCAGAAAGGGATTAAATGACAACGGTGCCAGGTCATACGAGCATAGAGGAAAAAGAAGGCAGGAAGTCATCTCAGCTCCAAACCTCACGTACTGAGTGGCTGGAACCCAGGAATAGCCACGCAAGATTTGAGAAGAGTTTACTAATGTATTTTGATTTGACAACATACTCAAGTAACACTGACTTATGATTTGAGTGTTTTGAATGAGTAGGAACCATGCACACGAAAGACAAGATTACTGTACTTACCAAGTAGTCTACAAGAAAGTCAGCATAGCAATGCTATAATAATGATGATGATGATGATGATGATAATAATAATAATAATAATAATAGCAGCACTGACTGTGTACTCAAAACTGTGAGGATTGTAACCCAAGACACAAAAAACAAACAAACAAAAAAACACAGGAAAGAGGGCCCACTTGTAAAGAAAACCTGGGAAGAGGGTGTGCCAACACTGATGTGAGGAAATGCTTTCACTTCAGAGGTACACATTCTAGACTGTCCTGTGTCTTCAGTCATCGCCAGCTTACCCTGATCGATGACAGATGCTCACACATCCGGTTCTCATATAGAACACGTTTGGAGAATAACAGACACCCATTGCCTCCAGATAAGCCATATCTCAACACATACAGCCACAGACTGAGCCAGCCCAGTTGTGAATGGAAGCACACCCACAGCTCTTACACCTGAAAATGACTTACAGCTGCCAAATTTCAGCGGACATGCATGGGCATCCATCGGGAAGTCCTCAAGCTGCATTGGGCACTCGGCAGAGATAGTCAGGCTGAAAAGTAAAAAGGGATGGTCAAACAGGCCAGCTCTTCCTCTCATAAATCCATTCGCATTAAGATTTTGATTAATGCTTTTATGAAATTTTCTAACTGTCCCCCCTCCTAAATTACATGTTTGTGCTGTAAGTGAGAGTCATTGGGAGTAAAAGGGTGAATCCAAAGCACTCAGGAACCCCGTGGTCTGATGCACGGCCTTGCACAATCATCATTGCTCACAAAGCCACCTCCGGTGCCTTTCCAGTGATTTACCACTTCCTACTTCTTGCTCATCATCATCATCAAGCATGCTTTGTTTGACAAGGCCGGAAATACATTTATTTTCCTAGATAGTTTACACATTCAAAAATGCAAGGTAAATGTACCATCAAATCCCTACCAGAACCTGCGTTTTTCATTGCTTAATGGACCACAAAGGAATTTGTATCACAATAGCAATTTTCTGGTGCAATCTGATTGTTATCCTCTTAATTCAAACCCAATTTTCCACAGGAGAGTGCACTGACCACAATGCTGGTGGCCATGGCTGCTCATGCCGCCATGACAGGCTTTGTGGGAGTGCTCTGACCACATTGAATCCCGTCACCATGGTAGCATGTAGAGATCACCACAGCTAGCACAGGGTACCACAGATGGAACAAGGGTACTCAGTGGCAGGGGATGAGTGCAGCTCAAGCTGCTGGCTGCTGCCTACAGAGAATTCCTACAGCATCTAGTAACTAACCTATGAGAGCAGACTCTGCTCTGTAAAATGGTGTATTCCACAGTGTGAGGATGCTGAGACCCAAACACAGTGAGTGGGGCCACCACAGGTTTATGTGGCAGAAATCGTTCGTGTGGTAGTATAGAGTTATACTATAGTATGTAGTATATAGTATAGTATATAGTGTGGTAGTATACAGCCTTTAAGAAGGGAGACCCTGTAGATGACGATTAGGTCACGCAGGGAACCGCATTAAGAAGGATCAGATTAATTCTTGAATAGCTCTGGTAGTTTCCTCCAGTAGTAGGTTGCTATGGAGTGCCAAGCTAGCCTCTGAATTTCTTTGGTTTCCCATCCCACCATGGGTTTCCTCCCCACATCTTCCTGCCACTATTATGTCATCACTGCAGGAGACCTCACGAGAGAGGTGACACAAATGCCCAGGAATTTTCAGCTTCCGCAGTAAAAGTTAAGTAAATCTCTTTTCTTTGTATATTACCCGGCGTCAGGCATTTTTGTTACACAAAGAAAACAACATTACCCGTGCTTTTCATGTCTCTACAGCGTTTTTACTAATTTAGCAAAAATTTTAAATCATACCAATGCGCTTATTTTCTGTTTCTTAGGCTCCTCTCCGTTATTTAAAATTAAATTAATCACTTAAACTATGAAACGTTGGACTTCTTATGCACATGGGAGCAGATAATAAATAGCCCATTGTTGCCCGGTTGCTTGTTGTGTTAAGTAGAGACGCTGTTCACGCTCACGGGATACAAATGAAATGCAAAAACCATTTGTTTGCGTCTTTATCATTTCCTTTTGTTAAAGCAGATTAGCCCGGTGCTTTAAATTGGTAACATCAATCACAGGTGGCCACTGGAGTCTGAATAGCCAATCTAGCCATTCGCTGAGCTCCCGGATGAAAGCGCTTCCCCATCAGAAGAGAAGTATCTTTGAGGCTGTTCTGCAGCACGACCGCAGGCAAAGAGTGAGCCGCCAAGGGCCACAGGTACAGGGTGACCAGATTCACTCTCCGTTCTCATTCTCAGGCCCAGATGTAGCGACGGCTTTGAAGATGACATTCTACGCATACTCAGAGAGCAGAGGACACACACAAAGCCACAGACATTCAGACAGGTCCCATTCACTTGACATTTCATCCGGTATGTGTCATCTGGAGTTTTGTGCCGTATGTGTGCACACTAACTTCTGATCTTAGTACCAAAAAAAGCGCATCTTTCTATACAATCCAGCATAACTAACTCCCACACCACTAATCCCTCTCACAGTCATGACTCTGAGAGGCTAATTTTAAAAACCCAATGTGTGTGATGTGCCTGTCTGCCAGCATAGCTAAGAACCAACGGACTGGCCTTAGACCTTTTAAAAATTGTTTTACAGAACTGTTAACTGAAAGTTTCCAGCTGCACGCTGGGAAAAGGGGGATATTGACAAAGACTGGAGAGGCAACGTAAACAGAGGTTAACTTCCCAGAATCAGGAAAATGAGGACTTTTTGGGGAGAGTCTCACATGGTCAGGAAGTTGCTGCCTGTGATTGCTGGTAAACTGGGAAATGTGCACCCATGAGAAAACACACTCGATGATGCCACTGAAGCCACACGGCACAGTAACCGCACCAAGCAGCCGGTAGCAGTGATCGCAGGAAAGGACGGCACTCTGGGTTGCGTCACCATGGCCTCCACTCCGCCAGGAGCGCCTGGGTCCGAGCAGAGTGAGGAGAGAGGGTGGCTCAGGTGGGCAAGCCACAGCACCTGAGTCATCAGTTAAAAGACCCGGTTCTTGTCACTTTTCAGTGACATGAAGGACAACCTCGTGGGCCCCCTTTCCCTTTGCACGAGGGCATGTCTGGAGATGGTACCCATGGCAGAGCCTCTTTCTGCCCATTTCCATGTCTACCGGCTCTCTTAACTGGCTCTTACTCCAGCAAGCCCTCAGCTTCCCATCCGTGTGTAGGTTGCCTGGGCACTCCTCTTCCCATTGCCGTGCACGTCTGCCTGCCTGCAGACACGGTGGGGACTTCAGTCCCATCCCCCATTCCTCTGTGCAGGGTGTGTTTTGTCCATATGGCCATTGTGGGCCTGGAACTTAGGATTTCTGTATTTGGCTTCGATTATCAAAATAGATCCCATAGAAGTAAGACTCCCACCTCAGTTAGGCACTCTGTCCATCCCTGGTATATTTCATCCCTGCTGCTGGCCAAGATCGGGGCATAAAGGAGGACCAGAGCACTCTGGCTGCCTTTGTGGGATTCACCTCAGATGCTTGCCCCCAAGAGCTGTCCACCTGCAGAAAATCGCTATACCAGCATAGCTTAAAATAGTATTCTGACAAGAGATTCTCAATGGGAATCTTCTTTTAGCATATTGTGAGAGTGGAAATGTCACATATATACTTCAGGGAGCAGCGGGATATAAAAAATGTGTGCAGAGACAAGTAGGCAGGATTTAGTAAGGTATGTTGTAAAGACTGTAAAAAAAGGATCCAGCACACCTATATACAACAGTGGTTTGCATAGTACAACTAGTGTCTTAGCAATTATTCATACCTTATTTGTATAAAGTGCCTTACAGTTAGCCTGAAGCCTCAGGACAGCTACTTCACCAGCAACCGTCCCTGCCTGCTAATAGGCGGCAACATTTTAAATAAAATCACTCAAGAACAAATGTAATACATTTATATTTCTGCTATTTTTACACATTAAACAAATGGCCTGATTTGTCTAGATAGAGGGACTCTTCTGATCTGAGCTTTTGAACACAGAGAGTACGCTGACAGGTAACTACTCTCCACATGGAATCCAGCTCATACCATTTTATGGAATGGTTGATTGTCATAGACCAAGGCTAAGTCACCTATACAAAGCCTTAATGTTTTAGCAACAGTAAATGAAGCTCAGCGAGTTCAGAATGCTGCCTTTGGCTGAAATTCACTGGATTACTGGAAGACACGGGCACATGGTATTTGTTTTCCTGCTAAGTCAACTCGAGCAGTAACAAGTAGTAGAACATGATGTCTGCACAACAACTTAATTTTAAGAGAAGGAAAAGAGCACCGTGCAAGTAAAGATCATCGTTCCCAATTGGTTTTATGTCACAACTGAGAGCTTAGGAACCCAGACTCACTAGTCTGTGTTCCTGTTTGGTCAGAGGGTCACTCACATGTAAAAGGTACTCTAGCCTAAACAACCAAATCCCAAAGTAGCTTTATCATTAACTGTGTGGTATTTGTAAAAAAAAAAAATGCCTAACTTCTTTTGCCCCGTCTTCCCACTTGGAAAAGAAAGGTGACGGTTAATTTTTATAGTCTGAAAATCATAAGTGCAAAACAAAGTGTTAAACAAGATAGGAACTTCAATGACAAGAAGGTGACTAAAGAGCAAAGACATTCTTGTTTCCATGGAAATACTGCAGCAGAAGATGTGCCCAGAAGAGGCAGATAGCATTGTAAACCTCAAGAAAAATGCACAGCTCTCCCAAACCTAGGACTACCCACCTCCCGGGGCAAAGGGTTGTTGCAGATGTAATTAACACAAGGTTCTTAGAGTAGGGAGATGGCCCTATATTGTTCAAGTAGACCGGTCTAATCCCACGGATCCTTTCAGAAGGGATGAAAGAGTAGGAGATGCAGGGGCAGATGCAAGTGTGGGAGTAAGGCCAAGAGCTCAGGAATGCCGTGCTTTCCAGGAACTGGATTAGACAAGATTCTCCTCTGGAACCCCAAATCAATGAAACTGGCCAACACCTTGGTTTTAGCCCCAAGAGACTTTTGTGGGACTTCCAGAACTCTAAGTCAATAGAGGTTGTGTTTTAAGCAAATACATTTGTGATGATTTGTTGCCATACCAGTAGGAAATAAATACAAATCTGATACCCAGAAAAGACGTGTTACTGTAACAATGTCCCGAAATATATGGGAATGGTTTGGTGATGGGCTGACAGGAAAAGACTGGGTTTCCTGGGATGGATGCATTGTAAATAAGCTCTGCCTCTACAGTGATGTGGTGGTTGGTTGAGTGAGAATAGACCCCCATAGGTGCATGTTGGAATAGTTGGTTTCCAGTTGGTCCAGCTGTTTGAGAAGGATTAGAGGCTATGGTTTTGCAGGCAGAGTTGTACCACTGGAGGCGGGGCTTTGCAGTTTCAAAAGCCTATGTCATTCCCAGTTAGTTATCTCTGTTTCATATTAGTAAATTGGACATAAGCTCTCAGCTACTGATCCAGGACCACACCTGTCTGCCTGCTGTCATGATGGTCATGGACTCCCTCTTTGAAGATATAAGCCCCAATTAAACGTTTATACGTTGCCATGGCCATACAATTGAAAAGTAACTAAGAGAAGTGGTGAGAAGCAGGTGGAGGCCTGTCAGTGGCCACTGTTGGTAGAAATGTGATGTCTAAATGCCACTAGGCAGATTCTAGAGCAAATGTGGAGCTCCTGGAAACTGAGAAATCAGATCCTGTCGTAGGGAGGCAGAACACTCAGATAAATAGTATCTATAGCAACAGGGAAGCAGAATTTGTACTTGATCGTACTAAGATAATGTAAGACCTTGAAAATGAAATGTAAGCATGAAAATGTTCCCCTGCATAAGAAAGGTGGGTGTGACAGGCTGACTTGGGATGGAGAGGCCATCAAGGGGGATCCCAAGCAATCGCAAGGGGTTCTGGGAGAGAAAGGTGCGAGGTGAGACCACGCAGAAGAGTGGGTGTGAAAATAGAAGCTGACTTCCTCTACTGCTAGCTTGAAGACTCAGGCAGGAGCTCTGGTAAAGAAACACAACAGACACAGCTCTGAAAAGTGATGGTAATGCTCAACTGAGCCTCCTGAGGGAGTATGGTCCCGCCGACATCTTCACTTTGTTCCAGTGACCCCAGTTTTTTAAAAAGGATTTATTTATTATTTATCCAGTATTCTGTGCTTACATGTGTGCTGCCTGCAGGCCAGAAGAGGGCACCAGATCTCATCATAGATGGTTGTGGGCCACACGGAAATTGAACTCAGGACCTCTAGAAGAGCAGTCAGTGCTGTTAACTGCTAAGCCATCTCTCCAGCCTGAGTGAAACCAATTTTTGATTCATGATTTCCAGCTTTAAGAGAGTGCACTTGTACTTTGTTAAGTATCTAAGTTGTGGTGACTT